>OU342740.1:447463567-447768805 GCA_910589775.1 Avena eriantha
AAGCTTGCTCGCGGGTTAGATCTTAACATCGTTCCAATAGACCTTTTTCAGCCTCCAACGTTGTTGGCGAATTACCTTTCTGTAAAATGTCGGGTGCAAAGTCTTTGCCAAGGTCAACACTGCTGTCCATTGCAAATTTCCTGAGAAACATGGAACACAAATTCATATCAGCATCGAATGACAGAATTGTTAAAATAATCCACAATGAGACATTTTATATGAAAATGAATAAGAGGTTAACGGACTTACAGTTATAGACTTAATGGTTTCCGGAATAGTATCTTTCAGACGACCTTCCTTGTCACCATACTGCTTCCAGTGGGTTGCCAGTGGCATCTTGCTGCGTATGTGAATGCCACACTCTGAACTCAGTTTTGCTGCTTGCACAGGATCAGTGGGTCTCCTCATGCCAGGAGTGAAGTTGATCTGCATCATAGCCCCTCCATTCCTTCTAGACCACTCATGTACCCCATGCCCCATAGTAGGTTTGCGTACATTACGCTTTTCCTTTAGAGCACCCGTGTCTACAATTGCAACTGAAACCAGTGACAAAACGAGAGTCAAGACTTCAATTGACAATTTGCAACTAAACCAGTGAATAAATTGTAAGACGTGCTGTCAATACCTTCCCGTTCGCTGCGGACAAGTACATTCTCCTCAGGTGAGTTGCTGCCTCTAGAGGTTTGAATTAGCATGGGCGAGGATTCATTTCCATTAGTACCCACTTCCCTAGCTTTCTGGGTAGGGGTCTCTGTTTCACCATCATCTTGAGTCTCTGCATTTGCTGCTGACCTTGTTTACAACATTTGAGGCACAAAGGTTTTTGAGCGCTTCTATTCTTTTCTTTTGTAGAACCTTCCGTTACCTGCATTTTAATAGATCAGGCATAAATATAAAGCAATCTGTACATATCCTACATGTGAAGGCAGGAGAATGCTGCATTTCTTCACCTTAGAGGAAGAGATTAACAACATCATGGTCCTCTTCATCCGGAACAAACATCATCATCAGTGGGCTCGTCGCGGAGGATCAGGTTCATAATTAGGGTCCTCGGTGATATCCTTCTCCTGCGGCTGTGCCTCTTCCGTGTTGTCTCCTGCCACCAGTTCTTAGCAGTACCAAACACAAATTCACGCGCCATCACCGTGAAATCCTCCATTGGCTTGCCATGTTCAATAGCATTCTGCTTCAGTGCTTCAGACATACGAGACACGTTCTCCTCCATCACTTGTTTCCTAACATTTTGATATGCGCGTCTGCTGTTTTGACTTGAGTAACTGAAAACAATCAAGCAAAGGCAAGTCATGATCATACTCATTAGTACAAACAGAGTAGACAAGATCATTAAAGCAAAATTATGTGATCATACTGTAAAATTAACATGCTCACAAAACATTATTCTATTGCCTCCAAATCTCGTATCGTCATTCAGTTAACTTCTAAACCCTACGGTCAACAAGTTCAGTTAAGTGTCAGGTTCAGTGTATTAGTATCAAGTTGTTCAGTTGCGTCAGTTAAGATGCCAAGCAGCAGGTTTATTATCAACAAGTTGGGCCCTATTACTGAACCATTATGTAGGAACAGAAACCTAAATCTAAACATAGTTATAAGATCGGTCATAGGGTGTCATGCTCAACACATTCATGGCATCTGGAACCATGATCTATGAAATTAAAACCCAAGACAAGCACATTGTCGAAGGATTCGGATCATAGGGTGTCACGTTCAACATGTGCGAGGCAGCTCGAACCATGTCTATGATCTAAAACCTAGATCTTGCACATAAGCTGCATCATCTTGAACAATGATCCTACACATGTTGATCTACTAGAACTCATGCTTGAATGATCTAGAAAGAGGCATAGACCTAGGGGCGGCAGAAAAATGACCTTGGGCGTTTACGCTTTTTCTTCGGTGTCGGTGGTAGCACATTCCGGCGTGGTGTGCTGCTTCGAAGACTGCCGGACATGTCGCCTGCCACAGAGGGGAAATCCGCCCGGCAACCAACACCTTGCGTGACGGATCTGGGTCGAGGAAAGTGGCGATGGGGTTCTAGGTGGGCGGTGAACAAGGAACGAAATTAGGGGATGGGTATGCGGGAGGTGGGGGCAACGCCGTTTTTAAAGTGCCGTGGGGGCGGCAAATTGTTAGCGCCAAAATAGGTGGGCGGGTGGAAAAAAAAAAGAGGTGGGAACGAAATTTTTCGGTACACAAGTGGAGGGAACGAAAACCATTCATTGTAAATTTGATTGGAAAAAACAGAGGGAACGGAATGGGAGGTTTACAAGCAGGGATTATCTCTAATTACATATTGTAATTAAATAAATCCTAACACATGCAACGGTTTAGGTTTTTGCCACTACTTAGACCTCCCGTGCGGAATTTGTAATATGGTTTACAAGCCGGGATTATCTCTAATTCATTGTACTATAAATTTCTTTGGCCATGAACCATATTAAATTATTTGAATAAGTCATTTGTTTATATATGAAAAGGAAAACAAAATATGTTCATTCACGTACAAAGTTGGATTACTGAGCAAACAATACCATTAGTTTCCTTCATTCCACAACTCCAACTTGAAAGCTGAAGCACAATATCACTTAAACAAGTAAACCTCATTGATTCGAAAAAGAAATAGAAGAGCACAATTAGTTCACATATTAGATATGTAGCCAGCAAAGTTTTCTAACATCCACCAAAGGTAGGTGATCTCATTAGACTTTACAACCCAGAACTCACAGATAGTTTTGCAACTAGGAACAGGGCGGATCTGCTTGGTCACACGAACCCCTGATTGCACATGCACCAGGGTAGAAAAACCATTTTTAGTCTTACATATTAGACTTAAGCTAGTGTATCAGGAAAACTTAAACAGAGTGCATCAAGGGTAAGTTTAATCCTAGATCCTCTTCCTAGTCTAGGAAGAGGTAGACATGGAAATCTTATAGGGTTAGGGACACGGTCATGGACGTCCGTACTAGCCCTCTGACATCTCCGCCTCCTGACGGGCATGGTCTGTGTGTCCCTGTCACCTGCCAACTGCCATCATCGTCGCTGTCATCATCGCTATGCCTTGGTGGCGTACAACCGGCGGGAGAAGCCTACCACCGTAGATTGTGACGACCAGCTCCCTGTTGCCAGCATAGTAGTCGACGCTAGGATGCTGGCTAGCGAAATAGTGTAAGCACTTAAACGAACTTGGGCCAGCCCCAGCGGAGGTACAAGCGGCCGTCTCGATGATCGAATACATCTCCACATCGAATGTCAGCCTGCTGTTACGCTCACCCCGGACGCGCACAGTGTTGGGCTGGTCGCCGCTGATGGTAATCTTTGAAAGCATGGCAGAGGGAGAGAGTTGTCCCACTTGTCCTCGTGAAGGATGCGGATGAACATAAAGTTGGGGTTCGGATACAGCGGCAGATGGGGTGGTGGAGACGGTGAAAGCGGCGGCGACGGCGATGGCAGGATGGCGATGGCGACAGAGAAGTGGGCCCTGCCCTTGCCGTTGCCCCTGCCCGTACGACGGCGCCTCTTCTTGACAACGCGCGTTGCCGGCGTACCACTACAACAGATGTGATTATATATGACGCTCATCCTATGACGATTCATCAAAGAAAGTCAGGGATTCATCTAAATTGTGATGTTTTTTTCATAAAACATGACGTTTTTTTTTACTAAATCGTCATTGAATGTGCATCACAGATAATCACATTTCTTGTAGTGTACGCGTCTGTCCTTCACGTCCCCTTCTCGCCGTCGCCTTGGCACCCCTGAGCATGGACACCGGCGTAGGCGACAAATCATTATTCTTCTAAATATGAAGACGAAACACTCTCGGTTACGCCACCCTTCTGAATGCGCTTTCTTCGAGTATATGAGAACAGCTTATCCCTCTTCTAGATCTGTTTTCCGTACGAAACACTTCCACCCATCTGGATCGAAGAAGAGGCGATCATCCTTTTCTATCTTGAAGTCGATGGGGGTGATCTCCTCTTTAGGAAGACACACTCTAGTTGAGCCTCCCTCACAGATTTGTAGAGCATTAACAACCTTCTTAGGCAATTTCTGATCAATACAAAACAAGATATATAAGTTAGTAAGTCGATGTCATAAACCACATAGACAAATTGCATACACGCATGGCAACAAAAAAGAATTAAAAGAAGTTATATGAATGTACCATGTGGTACAGCTTAAGATTCGTTTTGGTCAAGTGGGTTACGAATGGCAACTCGACAATTTTGCCCATGTTCGATTGAAGTTCTAGCAGATGCTCTTGCTCACTCTCAGTAAGCCGGCATCTTTGGGCGATGAGTGGTCCGAGATCACGCATCTGCGAAGATGCTCCTGCCATGTTAAAGAATGGGCTACGCATACAAATTTAGCACACATTAACAAATGGTAAAAGTGTAGGAAACACCATTATAGGTATTACAGCGTCACAGCAACGTATTTCATCACAACAATACAAATATTGTTTCTGCAAATACTTCCAAGTTATTTCAATGCTACAAGCACTAGTCATAGCATAGGAAGCTCCAGACTCCTATTTTGTCAGATATAAGTTCTCTAAGAACTACCTTTGCTGTGTTGGATTTTAGAAACATCGTAAGTACTACATTAGTTCTTGCCATATATAGTAGCTAGATGGCCGATCTTTTTTGGGAGTCTAGGAAGTTTAGGCCTATTTCTTATAGAAATAGATCATAGCTAGTAATTATGTTCTGTTTTAGCACCAGAATATAATGCTTCAGCGATTTAGCACATCAGAGATGGCAAGTTAGTGTAGGTTCTTCCATTCCCGATGTTGTGGTTGCATGTGGTACAGCTGACCCCAAAACTGTCCCTCTATGCATCCTATGGTTTGTACTTTCTTGGCATGTGTTTTGGTTGATTGTCTTTCATGCTCTGGACCTTGCTTACTGTGAGTTGTCTCCTTGCAACAAGGAAAACAGCCAGGTGGTATTTTCTACACATGAACATCCATCGATAATTCCGGCATCGACAATTTCTTAAGACATGTCATGCCTAACTAATTTATCATCTATATATGTGTGTGTCCAAACAAGTTCCATTTTTCATATCAAGATGTAGCTAGCTAAACTTGTTATGTTTTATGGAGAGAATGAATGTGATCTGGTCATCTTGGTCATGGCAGAATGATGCATTATTGTGCACCAAGGAAATGGACCACCACCAAACTTCACTTTGAATCTCTGGCTTGTCAGTATTGTACATTAGATTTACTTTTTCATGCCTGATGTGCTAAGTTATAGCTATAGTGTATTCCTACCTATTAGGAAAACATTTATTCACAAGTGTTATCTGTTCCTCATCCTTGGCTAAGATTTTCAAGAAGTGGCACATGTTCTAACATGTTCTAGTTTCTCTTATTTGCAGGCACACAACGATGCAACTTCCTATAAGTACAAGGTTATCAAGTATTGGATATAATTAGCACACTTTACTCAAGGGATCGAGCTACTGAGCGGGATCTAGGACTGCAGCTGAAAGCCGTGCGGAAATGGCGGACGAGAACGCTAACAATGACAACATCATTGATCAAGCTGTGTTGATATAATGAGCAGACAATTGTATTTGTGGATACATTGATCTTTATTCATGTTGTAGTTGATTTTTATTTTGAAAATATCATATTTTATTTACATTATGTAATTGAATTTTGAAGCCAAATGTGTTGTTGATTTCACAATTGGCTTAAAATGGCAGCCAAACAGAAGCTGTAAATCATTTCATTTCAGAATTCCAGGTGGCAGCCAAACATAAAAATTCATTAAGGATTTAAATTCCATCCAAATGAAGTGACATGGGGATTTCATTTCAACCAAATGAAATGAATGCATAGGAGCCAAACGAGCCCTAATATATTTTCCTACACATGCATTGTAGAGTTCAGACCTTATGCAATGTTTCCTTCCAGTAGTGTTTGATTCATGGGATTGTAATGTGCAGGAATTATTCCAGTAGGTACACTAGTGTATTTTCATGGGAAATCTAGCTTCAGCACATAGCTCGTGGAAAACCCTACTGGACAAACAATGCAGACATGATTTCAGTGGGCAGCACAAGTAAATCCAACATGATTGGGCTCACCTTCAGCGCGGAGCAAGGTTGCGGAGATGCGGTCAACGCCGACAGGCCGGCATCGCGGTGGTGTGTGGCCGAAGTCGATGCGGACGAGCACATCGTTACGGGCGACAGATGCGTTGCAGAGATGCGCGGCGGCGTGGCTATGGAGAAGCACGGTGGCGGGGTTGCAGAAATACGGTCGTCGGTGGCTGGACGATCCTGACGGAGGCGATGCGGACGGCCATGGCGGTGCGGAGATGCGGCTGCGATGCGGAGATGCGGATGGAGAGGAGCAGTTTGGGGAGAGTACGAGAAGGGGCTAGGATATCTACAGGAATAGATTTTTCCCCAATTAGGTAAACTATTATTTGTACTAACATTGGTGCATGTTGGACCCACTTGTACTAACATTGGTGCATGTGGGACCCACTTATCAATGTTTAAAATAGCGGGCTATTTGATTTAGCGGCCCCGATTTTAAAAGCTATCAAAAGATATAGCGGAGCTATAACGCGCTATGCCCATTTAGCGGGTTTGCTAAATAATGATTTTTTTAAAAGAGCAGTACATATTGGTATATATATCAATAATTTACCAATATTTGACAGTTTTACAGATCAATGCTCTGATCAACTCACTTATAACAGGTTTGACAGTGCATAGTGCATATTACATAGTAAAATTTGAAACAGAGCCACTTATACTAGCATTGGTGCATGTGGGACCCAATGGCATCTGTGGTTCCTGTTTGGCTCAGTTTGGGCAAAATTTGACCCTAATGACACATGTGGGTCCAGTTACACTAGCATCGGTGCATGCGCATACCGATGGAATCTGTGGTTATAGTCTGAGTGAGTTTGGGCAAAAGATTGACTGAAATTGTGCTTAAGTTGACCCGGATGACACACGTGGGTCCACATACACTAGCATTGGTGCATGTGGTCCCAATGGCATCTGTGGGTTCTATGTTGACTCATATCGCCGCAAAAGTTGACCCTGATGACACATGTGGGTCCACTTAGCTAACATTGGTGCATGTGGGACCCTATGGCATATGTGGGTCTAGTTTGACTAAGATTGGGCTTAAGCTGACCCTGATGACACATGTGGGCCCACATAGCTAGCAGCAGTGCATGGGGGACCCTATGGCATCTGTTGGTCCAATTTGACTAAGATTGGGCTTAATTTGACCCTGATGACACATGTTGGCCCACATAGCTAGCAGCGGTGCATGTGGGACCCTATGGCATCTGTGGGTCCAGTTTTTCTAAGATTGGGCTTAAGTTGACCTTGATGACACATGAGGGCCCACGTAGCTAGCAGCGGTGCATGTGGGACCCTATGACATCTGTGGGTCCAGTTTGACTAAGATTGGGCTTAAGTTGACCTTGATGACACACGTGGGCCCAGTTTGACTAAGATTGGGCTTAATTTGACCCTGATTACACACGTGGGTCCAATTTGACTAAGATTGGGCTTAAGTTGACCCTGATGACACATGTGGGCCCACATAGCTCGCAGCGGTGCATGTGGGACCCTATGGCATCTGTGGGTCCAGTTTGACTAAGATTGGGCTTAAGTTGACCCTGATGACACACATGGGTCTAGTTTGACTAAGATTGGGCTTAAGTTGACCCTGGTGACACACGTGGGTCCACATACACTAGCATTGGGGCATGTGGGCCCAATGGCATCTATGGGTTCTATGTTGACTCATATCGCCGCAAAAGTTTACCCTGACGAGACATGTGGGTCCACTTAGCTAACATTGGTGCATGTGGGACCCTATGGCATATGTGGGTATAGTTTGACTAAGATTGGGCTTAAGCTGACCCTGATGACACATGTGGGCTCACATAGCTAGTAGCGGTGCATGTGAGACCCTATGGCATCTGTGGGTCCAATTTGACTAAGACTGGGGTTAAGTTGACCCCGATGACACATGTGGGACCACTTACACTAGCAATGGTGCATGTGGGACCTAATGGCATATGTGGTTTCAGTTTGACTGAGATTGGGCAAAAGTTGATCCCGATGACAAATGTGGGTCCAATAACACTAGCTTAAAATAACTTTGTAACGCTTGTGTTTACAATTCTAGACTTTCATCAAGGCAAGTTTATATCTGTTGACAATCATATTCCTTTGAACTAGTATAGCCAGTGCACAAACACAACTGAACACACATATAACATTACATAGATATGTTTTCTAGCTCACGGTACTTTAAGAAACAAGCATACTAAAGTAGTTCAACTTAGAAAGTAAACAACAATAAAGTACCACGATTTGTACTACATAAACAACATACAACATCACGAATATAACTGGCTATAGTCCAGTAACGTGCATTAATTCCAGCCGGTGGCGTTGGAGGCGGTGGGGTCGGTGGCTTTGTCGCCCCAGGCAGTGGTGGTGGTGTCGCCCCAGCCAGCGGTGGTGGTGTTGCCCCAGCCAGTGGTGTCGTTCTGCTCGCCGTCCTGGTCATCTTCGCCTACTTCCCGTTTGCGTTTGGCGACATGCACCACCTCTCCATCCGCCTCTTCCGCTCCCTAGACCGCCTGCTGCTCTTCCCAAATCGGCCCCGCCTGTTCCCTTTCAGCCTGCTGTGTTGCATCATCTTGCTCGTCATCTGCATCACTCTGGTCTGCAGCAGCTGCCCGCCTCGGCCGCAGCTTTTGCCGCCTCAGCTTCTGCCGCCTTGGCCTTAGCTGCTGCCGCCTTTTCTGCTACATTAATTGCAGCCTTGCAAGTCCCCCGGTCTAGCCCGTCCCTTGCGGTAATGAGCCTACGATACAGCTCGTAGGAAATATACCCGTCTCTTGCTGCATACTCTAGGTTCATCGCGGAAAGTGGCTTGTTCTCCCATACTTCGTGGCCGTCGTCCGGGAGTGCCTTGCAATTCCCGAGATCTCTGTCAATGATGATCACTGTTAGAGATAACATCCCGTCCTTGTCATACGGCTGATTCCAATGGAACCGTTGTTCGGTCTTAAACATATCTTGGATGTCGATGTGGTACTGTTCTGGAATGGTGATATCCTCATGTGCAAGCTTCTCTTATCACTCCTGATGTCCACGCTAGCGAAAGTGATCCCCTTTTCCTGAAGGAACTCTGCCAGTTTCGGACAAGGCTCCCTTCTCCTGCAGTATAAATGCAAATTAAGACATAAAAATAATTTGGATGATGTACAATTATTTGATGATAATGTTAAACAAGGTAATTGCATAACCGTACCATTAGGCCATGTACAACACCCACAGATCATGCATAATACTTGAACTAACATGTCTAAGTATTTGAAATAAATGAGTGCAAGCAATGTATTTGCATTGGCTAATTATACATGATCTCAAATGGAAAATAAAAATATGCACATAACCAGTTTCAGACAAGGCTCCCTTCTCCTGCAGTATAGATGCAAACTATGACATGAGAATAATTTGGATGATGTACAATTATCTGATGACAACATTGAACAACGAAATTACGAAACTGTGCTATTAGTCCATGTACAACGCCCATAGATCATGCATAATACTTGATCTAACAAAATCCACAAGGACTTAAACCTATAGGAATTAATAATGCACATAGGAAAAATTTCTAAGGATCAAAATCCTCCAAAATTCATATTAGATTCCTTTGAATCAAACAAGCCCTGCATCAAAGGAGGCCTGATATGAAAACGTTCGTACAGGGTACAATCCTATGAATCAAACATGTGCTGATGGAAAAAACATAGGGATTGAATCATGTACAAACCCATAGGAAATTATTTGAATCAAAGGAGGCCTGAAATAGAAATGCCCATCCTTAGTACGTATATTACCTGCAGTAGTGGAACACGAGGACAGTCTCCTTCAGGGCGATCTGGACGACGGCGAGCTTTTGTGACGGAGCTTCGTCCCGCCTATTCCTTGTGTACTCGAGGTCGAGTCCGAGGAACTTGTAAGTCTCTTTCTCGAGCAATTGCTCGAACTTCTCCAGCATGTGATTCAAGTAGTTCACATCGTTGGTGTACACCACCTCTATAATCTTCGTGCCATAGGCACAGATGGTCTTGATGTCAACCGTGGTTTTCCCGTCATCGAGGATGTCTCCATAGGGATCCATGGATGCTGAGTTCCCCGTCGTGTGGAGGAGGGAAGACGCGAGAGGAAGAAGAACAGACGAGAAGCGGACGCGTTGCGGTTATTGTGGTGTTACGGCGGCGGTGGAGTCGAGGCGGAGGCTCCGTACATCAATGTAGTCAACCCGTTACGGTGTGATGCGGTTAGTGCGGTGCACTGCGATCAGTTTTGTTACGGTGCGACGCCTTTAGGAGTGGTGCGATGCAGTTATTGCGGTGCAGTGGGGTAAGTTTTAATTTGTTACGGTGCGACGTGTTTAGGTGTGGTGCATGCGATGCGGTTATTGCGGTGCAGCAGTGGGATCAGTTTTGTTACGATGCGACGCGTGTAGGTGTGGTGCGGTCCAGTCGTGGCTGCAAACTTTCAACAGTTGAACGCACGGGGCTTTCACAAATCCTCTGGTCGTGGCCGCAACTTAATTTCAAAAATTGAACCCACGGCTTTCCTACAACTTTCAACTCAACTTTGACCTAAGCTTGTACAACACATAACTAATTCAAAATATCTGATAAAAATTTAAAACCTACACACTCATAAATTTTACGTGAACTAGTTGACACGAAATTTTTTAAACTTGAAACATTTCATTCTCATCAAAATAACAATCCCGCATATGAGCTTCCACATAAAATGTACCATGACTCACGTGGGTCCACATACACAAGCATTGGGGCAAGTGGGCCCAATAGCATATGTGGGTCCAGTTTGACTAATATTGGGCTTAAGTTGACCCTGATGACACATGTGGGCCCACATAGCTCGCAGCGGTGCATGTGGGACCCTATGGCATCTGTGGGTCCAGTTTGACTAAGATTGGGCTTAAGTTGACCCTGATGACACATGTGGGCCCACATAGCTAGCAGCGGTGCATGTGGGACCCTATGGCATCTGTGGGTCCAGTTTGACTAAGATTGGGCTTAAGTTGACCCTGATGACACACGTGGGTCCACATACACTAGCATTGGTGCATGTGGGCCCAATGGCATCTGTGGGTTCTATGTTGACTCATATCGCCGCAAAAGTTGACCCTGATGACACATGTGGGTCCACTTAGCTAACGTTGGTGCATGTGGGACCCTATGGCATCTGTGGGTCCAGTTTGACTAAGATTGGGCTTAAGTTAACCCTGATGACACATGTGGGCCCACATAGCTAGCATCGATGCATGTGGGACCCTATGGCATCTGTGGGTCCAGTTTGACTAAGATTGGGCTTAAGTTGACCCTGATGACAAATGTGGGCCCACATAGCTAGCAGCAAGTGTTTCCACGAAGCCGTGGATTTTTGCCCGGTTTCCATGTTTTGGCCGTTCGGTCCAACGTATCGCCCAGTTTTGGCATGTTTTGAGCGTAACCAACACACGCGAGACGCTAGTCGTGTTTTCCACGATGTCGGGCTGTTTTCCACGATGTCTCTCGGTTTCCACGTTTTGCCCGTTCAGTCCAACATATCGCCCAGATTTGGCCTGTTTTGAGCGTAACCGACACACGCGAGACGCTAGTCGTGTTTTCCACGATGTCGAGCACCAAGTGTTTCCGCTACTATATGCCAAGATACTTCCATGATGTTGAGGTACGTTCTTCCAGACTTGTTCAGTCTTTTGTTTCGCCAGGTTGTTATGGATTTTTTTTCCTTCTGGCAATGTTGTCATCTTGCTGCCTTGTTCGAATAGGAATGACCGAGTGGTAGCTTTTTAGATGCATGATGTTCAAACTCATGAACTTGGCTTGGTAAGTTACGAGTGGAACCCAAACATGTTCGTTGCAATTATCTCTCGATGCCTGGTCGGTCTTCTTGAAGTCTGGGGACTTTGTACTTTCATATGGACACAGTTCGTGTGGGAAGCCCGATTGCATCTAATATACTGCCAAGTGCCTTACGGTAGCAGCTAAGTGCTTCTCGGTGGACTTGTATATGATATATCCCGGACTTGGAGCTTTTGTGGAAGCACTTGGCAATGTTGGGAGGCTTCACACCTATTTCATGTAATATGCTGTGAGGTTGCTTTGCGTTGATAGCCAAGTGCTTCTCGATGGTCTCGTATATGCTTTCTCCCGGACATGGTTCTATTGAGGTAGCACTTGGAAACATTGGGTGGCTTCTCACCTATTTCATGTCATGTACCGCCAAGTGTTTTCCGTTGATCACAAAGTGCTTCTCGGTGAGCTTGTATATGCTTTCTCCCGGACTTGGTGTTTTAGAGTTAGCACTTGGCAATGATGTTCGTCTTCATACCTATTTCATGTCATATACTGCCATCTGCTTTCAGTTGATAGACAAGTGCTTCTCGTTGGTCTTGTATATGCTTTCTCGCAGACTTGGTGCTTTTGAGGAAGCACTTGTCAATGCTAGAAGTAATAGTGTAGATCACAGAGGCACATGTGGGTCTAGTTAGCTAACATTGGTGCATGTGGGACCCTATGGCATCTGTTGGTCCAGTTTAACTAAGATTGGGCTTAAGTTGACCCTGATGACACACGTGGGTCTAGTTTGACTAAAATTGTGCTTAAGTTGACCCTGATGACACACGTGGGTCCACATACACTAGCATTGGTGCATGTGGGCCCAATGGCATCTATGGGTTCTATGTTGACTCATATCGCCGCAAAAGTTGACCCTGATGACACATGTGGGTCCACTTAGCTAACATTGGTGCATGTGGGACCCTATGGCATATGTGGGTCCAGTTTGACTAAGATTGGGCTTAAGTTGACCTTGATGACACATGTGGGCCCACATAGCTAGCAGCAGTGCATGTGGGACCCTATGGCATCTATGGGTCCAATTTGACTAAGATTGGGCTTAATTTGACCCTGATGACACATGTTGGCCCACATAGCTAGCAGCGGTGCATGTGGGACCCTATGGCATCTGTGGGTCCAGTTTGACTAAGATTGGGCTTAAGTTGACCCTAATGACACACATGGATCCACTAACACTGGCATTGGTGCAAGTGTTCCCAATAGCATCTATGGGTCCAGTTTGACTAAGATTGGGCTTAAGTTGACCTGATGACACATGTGGGTCCAGTTACACTAGCATCGGTGCATGCGGGTACCAATGGCAACTGTGGGTCCAGTTTGACTGAGATTGGACAAAAGTTGACCTGATGACACACGTGGGTCCACTTACACTAGCATTGGTGCAAGTGGGCTCAATGGCGTCTGTGGGTTCTATGTTGACTGATATTGGGCAAAAGTTGACCCTGATGACACATGTGGGTCCAGTTACACTCATGACCCATTGGCATCTGTGTGTTCCAGTTTGACCGAGATTGGTTCCAATTTAATTTAGGATTTCAACTAATTTGAACAAATTCAATATTTCTCTATAAAATATTTTAGAAAACTTATTATTTTATAGACAATATACTTTTTTTACTTATATAATATAGATTTTTTTTAACAATTTATATAATATAGAATTTGTAGAGATTTCCGCTGCAACATGCCACTCTCCCAAATGTCATGCGTGGGTCCAATGTGAAAGCAATGGGAAAGTGGACTACATGCAGGACTACACGATTCCACACCCACGCGTGCACCAGAGGAAACCGAACCGCCAACATCTATATAACACATCGGTCTCATCGTCTCTCCCACCATCGTCCACTTCTTCCCTAATTTGTCGAAAACCCCAATCCGCTCCCACCATCGCACCACCAATCTCATCCCTTAGTGAATCTACAAGATGAAGTGCGCTCGCGAAGATGAGCCGGAGTCGAAGGCGGTCGGCGGCTCTGGTGATGCACCCGCGGTCGTCGCCGCGGTGGCGGGCGAGGAGTCTTCTTCGGAAGCACCAGCCGCTCGTCGGCGCGCCGTGACCATTGCGGACTCCACCGTACCGGTCGTGGTTGTCGTCGATGATGAGAATAAGGAGGACGTCGTGGCTCCCGCGGCAGATCTACAGAACCCGCATGCAGGCCGTGAGGTCATCGTCGTGCCGGACGATGAGTACTACGACGGCGAAGACCCTGAATCCATCGAGTACCTCTATGAACAAGCCCGCAAAGAAGATGTACCGTTCAAGGAGGAGGCCTCCGACGATGGCACCGAGGTTCTGAGCTGTTCTGTTCGATCTCCTCTATTCATCTTACTGTTCACATATGGTTTGTTCGTAGAGTAGATTGATTTATGCTGTCTATGTGGTCTTCTAGATATTCTTGATTCTAGGGTTCGTACGGTTCCTTTGTAGTTGACTTTGATTTGATCTGCCATATAGTATTCTTACTCATATGATATATATGGGTTCATGGTTATCAGATTAATTTCTAAATGTTGTGCCTTAAATTCATCCGAGTCTGATTTGATTGCAGAGATTATGATAACAAAGATTTTTGTTTGGGAAGAAAAGATTGATCTGATGCATAGAATTTATAATTACCATTTTCTTAATTTACTGCTTATTAATGTGTTGATTCCATAGTGTGTATCAATTAGTATCTTGTTAAGTGTAATGATCAATGCGTTTGAAACTTGATTCATCCGAGTCTTGTTTCATTCTAGTGATTATGATTGCTCATATGATATCTATCAGTTAATAGTTATCAGATTACATTCTGAATGTGTTAAGGTAGTTACCTTGCACATGATTGATCAACACAAGCGACTAAAATTTATTTGAGTCTAATTTGATTGTAGAGATTATGATAGCAAGAATTTCGTTTGGGAATAAAGGATTGATCTGATGCATGGAATTTATAATTACCATTATCTAAATTTGCTGCTTATTAATGTGATGATTCCATACTGTGTTTGAATCAGTATCCTGTTTAGTGTAACGATCAATGCGTTTAAAACTTAAATTTATTCAAGCCTTCTTTAATTCTACTTATTATGATTGCTCATATGATATCTATCGGTTCATAGTTATCAGATAACTTTCTTAATGTGTTAAGGTAGTTAACTTGTAAATGATTCATCATTAAGTGCCTTAAATTCATCTGAGTCTAATTTGATTATAGAGATTATGATAACAAGAATTTTATTTGGGAAGAAATGATTGATCTGATGAATGGAATTTAATGTGTAATGATCAATGCGTTTGAAACTTAAATTCATCCGAGTCTTCTTTCATTCTAGTGATTATGATTGCAAGAATTTTATTTAGGCAAAATTGGTTATTTGCCCCTAAAGTTCACATGCCTTGAATTATGTCCCCAAAGAATATTGTTCTTTAATAAGTTATCCATTATGGACTTTGAAGCAGATAGAAATGAACGCTCGAGCGTTCCAGCGCTCACTAGACATGATAAGACAAAACTGTCCTCGATTCATCAAATATTGGTCACACAACATTATCCTCGATTCATCAAATGTTAGTACTATCACCGCAACACAAAACTGTCCTCGATTCATCAAATGTTAGTACTATCACCGCAACAATTTAGAATAATTTTGGCAGCATTGTTAATTTTTTATAGCTTATTTCATTTGATCGTTGTTGTGCTTCTGTTTATCTCACTTCTTACGTATTTCAAAATTCACAGGAAGACTCTGACGACGTGGGCCACGGCAAGGACGACAGGGACCGCAAGAGCCACTTTGTTCTTAAGAGGCTGGTGAGTGGCCAGATACCTTTCCACAGCCGCGGGGAGCTATCTTGCCCATTCTGCAGCAGGATCATCACCAAGAACTTAGAGAGCATGATCCAGCACGCGGAAGGCGTTGGCGTAGGCAGTAGGCAGAAGCACAAGGGCCACACCATGGCGAAGCATGCCACCTTTGGTAGATTCCTCGACAAGTACGTCAAGGGTGGCCTCATCCCGGTTATCGGTCCTGCTGTTGGCCCTCATGTTCTGTTTCCACAAGTTTAGTTTATGTTTGTGTTGTCCCCCTGGAGATGAAGAGAAACTGTGTGTTGTTTGAAGACTAAGTTTTTATTATGTATGGTGGAAGCTGGCCAATCATACCCAGTTGTTTAAGACTATGTTAATGTGTATGGAGTTTGCTGTTGCGTTACTGGTGCACTTGTTATCTGAATTCTCATGTTGATGCACACTGCATTTGTTTACTAAATTAGATGGTTTGATGCTTTATTTTGTAGCTAAGAAAGTTTGAAGTAAGTTTGGACTACAAAAAGTTTTTGAAACCAATCTCAAACCAGAAACTTATGTAATTTACATACTGATGATCCTTCAGAATGTCTAAAAATAACCACAAACATGAAAGGCAAACTCCTTATTTCCAATACTTTTCATAAAATTTGCAAAATATTCTAAGTAAAGGATTTAATTAATATAGCTAATTGTTTCCTTGTTAGTCTCAAGATTCTATTGAGGATCTTACAGGACCTAACTATGACGACTAAGTCAGAGCAATAAAAACCAAATCAATTTCCTTGCTCTGCGCACTAAATTTAATCAATATATTTCCTTGTTTTGCCTAACGTCTAAAGCTAATCACGTCGAGCCCACAAATTAAGCTTACAACTGGGTCGAGGCCCGGCATGCAAGCATAGTCGGACCATATATATATACGCTCTCCCTCCAACAAACCCTAAAGGCATAGTTGGAGTCAGCGCCGCAATCTAAACCACCTTTGCCTAGGCCGCAGATCTGTTGAGAGAGAGGGATGGCGAAGGGCAAGATTGTTGCGGTAAAAATCTAACCTATCTAGTTTGCATGTACTGGATCTATTTGGACAAAAATGTACGGCCAATGATCTTTAAATTTTATTTTTTTGATTCGTAGTGTCCTTGGTGTTTTGACACCAAGGGTCTGTGCGGCCTGGGCGACAAGATCAAGTCCTTTTTGTTCTCACCCTTGTAGATAATTTTAAAGAAATGATGGTACTGGTTTTATTTTTTGTATTATCATCAGTCTTTCCTGTTCCACCCTTTTGTCATGAATTATAGCATCTGTTAGTTTGTCATGTAGTAAACATGTTCCATTTTTCTTCGGTTAATACCCTGCTATGCTAGAGCGAATTTCCTTAAGAAGTTTTCCATTGACTCTGTCGACCACGAGAATGATTTTGTGGTCGAGGTGGTTACGGAAGAAGGGTTCGAATTCAACATTGATTGTATCAACAAGGATGGCAGAACATATCTTGAAGGCCAATATTGGAGAGAATTTGCTAGAGTCTACAATCTGGATGTTGGAACGGAGCTTGTCTTCTCTACCGACACACAAGGTCCATCTACCCTAGTGACGTCGATCAACATACCGATCACCCACCCATGTAAGTAACTGCTTATTTGAAGTACTCCCTCCGTTTACAAATATACGATGTTTACGAGTTTGTATAAAATGGATGTATATATGTAGATCCACTAAAATATTTAGGTTCACCCATTTTGCTCGGTTTCTAGTCTACTTTGTAATGTGTAGAATGTCACCGATGGAATTGTCTCTAGTTTTTTCCTTATGAAAAAAGAAGTAGTTGCTTTGTGTTTAGCACGATATTGTTTCCTTGTTCCTAAACAATCTTAATGTTGACGTACCTACCATGCATTAATCTTAATTTTGATTCAGTAATATTCATTTAATTAAGTATTTGAACTTGTGAAGCATATTACAATCTGACCTAGGATAAGAAAGGCATAGTTGACGCTATGCATGCCACTGATGGAACCATAATTAACTGGAGAATGATGGAGTCAGTGGTCCGCAATGTTGACATCATTGACACGCTGGTTGATGAACATGGAGCTGGGCCTTATCAAGTTGGAAAATGTGAGTCTCTGATCCACACATTAAGCTGGACAAATTCCCAGAAGAAAGAGCTGGTAAGTATGAGTGATCTACTTTGTTGTGCCTGTAATTTTCCGATTAACAAATGTTCACATTGTGCATGTGGACCAAGAACAGAAACTCTCGCGACGCCTTGTCCCTGAAGACATGGCTGAATATGGCGATATCACAATTGTGTGTGATAAATACATAAAGGTCAAAGGGTCGTACTCAATTTCTCCTAAGGATGGCCGAGTATGCTGCACTGGGTGGAGGGAAGTGATGTCACAGGAGGAGGATTTTTGGCGAATTGGAGACAAGATGTTTTTCATGCTGTACGTGGGACGTAAGGGGGCTTTCCTATTTGCCTTCTATGTTCCAAATGTGGAACTTTAGTAGCCTTGATCATTTTCACTATGATGGTCATGGGTCATTTGTCGACCTAATAATATGAGATGTTAAGACAATATTTTACGGTCCTTTCATTATGTGGCATTAGTATGTCTGAATACATGGTTAAGTGTAATGGTACTATTAAATTTTTTATGAGCTGAAATATATTATGCCTGTCGTTGCTGCCAATTATAGTGAAATCGTGTTAATTGAGTTCATTTCACCGGTATCTATGAATATTTTATGAGCTACAAATTTTATGCGTGCACAACTTACTAGACGGACATGTCTGTCGCATAGGTTGTGTCACGTAAAGAAGTATCTATCTCCAGTAAATCTATTTTGCTGCTCGAAGTAAGTATGACAAAAACAAGCAAAAGCATCTAGGTACGACCATATATATCATTGTAATTAATAATTTTGTGTATAACATGGTTACTGGGAATTGAATGCAATAGTCTCCATAACTAGTATCAAACAGTACAACTGCGTGCTAGTATTTTAGTAACGCATTTTCACAAGGTACTACTCAATATCACTATCAACATCTGAAATGCTCCTCCCAAATTCATCGACAACCGGTTCCAAGTCTTCTTGTTCTTCGTCGCTCAGGTCCATATCATTGTTTACACCATTTTCCCTGCTAGTTGTCTAACAGTCTGAGAGTCAACAAATATCACATCATTAGCGCGATCAACCATGTCGTCTTCATGATCATCAACATATTCATCTTCCTCGTCCTCAATTTGGTGAACAATGGGATCTTCCTAGCCTAGGTCTTCCTGGTATGCACCTGCATTGCCTTCATCATCTTTTTCTGGAACATCGTATACATTCCTATGCTTGAAAGTTTGCACCACCTTCCAAGGATCACCAAATTTTGTGTCTTCCAAGTAAAAACAAGTTTCTGCTTGGTGAGATAATATGAAAGGGGCGTTCTTGTACCACAATACAAACATATTGATGCTTTTAAAGTATCCATCATCCTTCATGTCCATGGTTTTCCTACTTCCAAGGTCAAACCAATCACAGTGGAACAAGAACACGGATCTATCGCCGTGCTTGTTTCTCGCGTACTGTAACTCAAGAACCTCCTTCATCACACCGTAGTATTCTTGATCTTGTTCCTCAGAAACGGATCCCCTTGTCATTATGCCTGAGTTTTGAGTCCTCATGTTCTTCTCACGCTTGACGGAACGGATCCTAGCGCCATTTACATTGCACATAGGGTGTACAACTACACGAGCATCTGGACCAAGTGCTAGTGATTTTAAATCTTCTAGAGCATTGTCCAAATTACTGACATGTTTTTTAAACCATGGAGGGAATTGTTTCTCTAGTTCCGCCTCAATGTTGTTCACACCCCTGTTCTGTAGTTGTTGTCGGAAATTCCTAAAAATCAAAAACAAATTAGTAATGGTACTGCTATAACACAAAATATTACTGAAAATTTTGAATGATTAATAAAAAGGTAAATAGACCTACCGAATATAATTTTGTGCCTCATCACAGTTCTGAAGTACATACCAAACCATACTATCAAATTCTTTGGGAAAATACTTCAACTTGGATAGTCCTAAACCTCTGGCTCCATCTGAAAAAATATCAAACTCTAGCGGATCAACTCTTTGTTTCTTATCTTGGTTCCTCTTAGGCTTGTTATGTCTGGTTTCTATGACATCACCCAAAAATTTAGAGCAATGATGCAAGCACTCATCCACGATATATCCCTCAGCAATTGAACCTTCAGGCCTTGATTTGCTACGCACAGTTGATTTCAGGTATCCGAGCCTTCTTTCAACTGGATACATCCAACCATATTGTACAGGCCCCCTCTGAAGTGCCTCATTAGGTAGATGAATAGCCAGGTGCACCATTACATCAAAGAATGATGGGGGAAATAGCAGCTCAAGCTTGCAAAGAATTATGACAATTTCAACCTTCATTCAACGCAGCACAGATGCTCTTAGAGTTTTGGCACACAACTCCTTGAAAAAGTATCCCAGTTCAGCAATGGTCTCATACATCGCCTTTGATGCAATCCCTCTCAGACCAGCTGGCAACACACGCTGCATAAGTATGTGGCAGTCATGCATCTTCAGACCGTGCACTTTACCCCCTGGGATGTCCACACATCTTGCTAAGTTTCCAGCAAAACCATCTGTGAACCTAGTGTTGGCCAAATACTTGCACAATTTTTGTTTGCCTTCCTTTTGAAGCGTCCATAGTGCTTTCTCCTTTGAAAAACCCTTGGCCTCAGGTTTCATCCAGAACTTCTTCCTGACATTAAATTTCTCCAAATCCATTCTACCACCAATAGTGTCCTTGTTCTTTCCATCAAGCTCAAGAAGGGTACCAAGGATATTGTCCAATATGTTCTTCTCAATGTGCATCACATCTAGGTTGTGAACAAACTTCAATCTTGACCAGTATGGCAGATCATATAAGCTGATCTTGAGGTGCCAGGTTGGCTCACCAGTCATGCCACGCTTTCTCTTCCTAGTTGATGGATTTTTCCCTGGCCTGTAATCCTGAACTCTCTGTACCCTCTCCTCTGTTTCTGCAAGTGCGAAACTTGTTGGTGCATCCTTAGGTTCAGGTTTTCCATTGAAGGCTCTGCTACTCCTCCACTTGTGATCATGAGACAGAAATCGACGATGACCAATATAACCAATTTTATTATGCAAAGACTCGTAGCAAGGATCCTTATCGCAGTGCGCACATGCGAAAAACCCTCTTGTGCTACGGCCAGACATCGTGGCATATCCAGGATAGTCATGAATCGACCAAAGAAACGCAGCATGCAACGGAAACTCTCTACCTGTGCACGCATCATATGTGCCCACGCCACTCCATAGCTTCATCATATCTTTTATCAATGACTGCATAAATACATGAAAATCCTTTCCTGGTGAATTTTTTCCAGGGATTAGCAATGACATCATGAAGTTGGATTGATCCACGCACATCCACGGTGGGAAGTTGTATGGAATGACAAAAACTGGACACATACTGTATGAACTACTCATGTTTCCGTATGGGTTGAATCCATCTGTCGCAATACCAAGCCTTATGTTACGGGCATATGAAGCAAACCATCCAAACTCCTTGTCAAAGTGCTTCCACTCTTCACCATCAGCTGGGTGCCTCAAAATACCTAGTTGTGCAACCCTCTTCTCCTTGTGCCACTTGCTGTTCATGGATGCTTCCTTGGAAACAAAAAATCTCTGTAACCTTGGGATTATAGGAAAGTATCGAAGCACCTTGTGGGGAATCTTTCTCTTTGCTTCCGAGTCTTTCCACCTTGAAAATCCACACTCGGGACAATGAGTTTTTTTGGCATGGTCTCCCCAAAATAGAGCATCGTCATACTTGCAAACATGAATTGTGTCATAACCAAGCCCAACCTCAGAAAGAACACTCTTAGCTTCAGCATAGGACCTGGGAAAATTCACTTTTGGCAAAGCAGCACATAAGACAGCCATAAATTGATCAAAAGCTCTATTTGTGACACGGTTGTATGATTTCACGTAAAGCATCTTCATAATGAATGACAACCTTGTCTCAGTGGTGCATCCCTCGTGAAGCTCTTTCTTAGCTTCTTCGATGAGGTTCGCATAGAAATTAGTGTCACTTGGGCCTCTGTCACCAGAATCATGCAGCTCATCTAACATCTTGTCAACATGATCATTATGATTCTCATTTCCATCATCATAATCATCATCGTTATCGCTTTGATACAAACTATGATCATAGTTTTCATCAGGACCATCATCTTCTCCATGACAACTCCACTTTGTGTACGAAACGGCCATACCATTGACGTGTAAGTGATACTCAACAGTGTCCTGAGTCTGCTGCGTAATATTAAGGCATTTTTGGCATGGGCACAATATTGATGCACCTTCGTTGCAGTTTGCGCGCGCAAACTCCATAAACTCGCGGACAACTTGTATGTAAAAAGGGGTGAACTTGCGCCCATGAGTAATCCACTGTCGATCCATCGCCTACAAAAATATATATAATGTGTTCCACTCGAGTCATGATGCCATTCAATTTGTACTAATCGATGTGAAAATTGTTTACCAAAGTCCAAATAAATCACAATGTGTAACATAAACACCAATCCAAATCAATTTCATAACAGATCTCAAAGGAACTCACAGGTGCTTCCTATCGCCGTGCGCCGGCCTGCCACGAAGCCTCGCTAGCTGGGATCGTGATCGATCGTCGTGATCGCGTAGGCGCAAGTCGCCGGGACTTGTAGATGAAGGGCCAACGAATGTCGTGATCGCCTAGACAAGGGATACCCTTGACGGTGCTCGTTCGAAAGAATAGAGAAGAAAATTGTTTGGAAGATCGCACAAGTCCTAACTATAACGATCCGTGTTTGTACATGCCACGTACTGCACATAGAGTTTACAAAATGGTAGGCCAATCAAACAATTCAAAAACCGAACGGTAGCCCAGCGGTAACGAAACATTATACTTTGTACTAGGTCCTCGGTTCGAAACCCATCTTTGCCCTTTTATCGTTTTTAACACAATTGCTAACTTGTTGGTCCCATGAACAATCGGTGACAGCTTAATCTATGACGCTCTAAAATCCGTTGTGCGGATAATCGGCGACGGTTTGCCATGACGCAAAACGTGACCGTCACGCATTATCAAGTATACGTGATGCCCAAAACTAATCCGTCACCTATGGTTACTTTCGGTGACGGTTCTGAATTTTGTCACCAGGCAATTCGTCACCGATTCTAGGATCTGTTGTAGTGGCATGTCTGTTCTTTTCATGAACCACACACGGTGTCATTCCATGTGTGTTCCTCTAGACAGACCACATAAGGATCCACCGGTGTCATTGCATGTATGTTCCTCTAAACAAACCACATAAGGATCCACCAGTGTCATTGGATGTGTGTTCTTCTCATTAACCACACATGGATCCACCGGTGTCATTGCATGTTTGTTCC
Organism: Avena eriantha; assembly: GCA_910589775.1. Taxonomy (NCBI): domain Eukaryota; kingdom Viridiplantae; phylum Streptophyta; class Magnoliopsida; order Poales; family Poaceae; genus Avena; species Avena eriantha. The sequence continues at coordinate 447,486,836 of OU342740.1, forward strand.
TCTAAACAAACCACATAAGGATCCACCAGTGTCATTGCATGTCTGTTCTTTTCATGAACCACACCTAGTGTCATTCATTGTGTGTTCTTCTAAACAAACCACATAAGGATCCACCAGTGTCATTGCATGTCTGTTCTTTTCATGAACCACACAAGGATCTACCAGTGTCATTGGATGTGTGTTCTTCTCATGAACCACATAAGGATCTACTAGTGTCATTGGATGTGTGTTCTTCTCATGAACCACATAAGGATCTACTAGTGTCATTGGATGTGTGTTCTTCTCATGAACCACATGTGGATCCACAGGTGTCATTGCATGTTTGTTCCTCTAAACAAACGACATAAGGATCCACAAGTGTCAGAGCATGTCTGTTCTTTTCATGGACCACACCCAGTGTCATTGCATGTGTTTTCTTCTAAACAAACCACATAAGGATCCACCAGTGTCATTGCATGTCTATTTTTTCATGAACCGCACCTGGTGTCATTGCATGTCTGTTCTTTTGATGAACCAAAGCTAGAGTCATTGCATGTCTGTCACTTCCATAAACCATAGATGGATCCACCCAGTGTCATTGGATGTGTGTTCTTCTCATGAACCACACATGGATCCACCAGTGTCATTGCATGTCTGTTCCTCTAAACAAACCACATAAGGATACACTAGTGTCATTGCATGTCTGTTCTTTTCATGAACCACACCTAGTGTCATTGCATGCGTGTTCTTTTCATTAACCACAACTAGAGTCATTGAATGTCTGTTAGTTCCATAAACCACACATGGATCCACCGATGCCATTGCATGTCTGTTCTTTGCATGAACCACACCCATCGTCACCACATGTCAGTTCTTTTCATGAACCACATGTGGATCCACTGGTGTCATTGCATGTCTATTCCTCTAAAGAAACCACATAAAGATCCACCTAGTGTCATTGGATGTGTGTTCTTCTCATGAACCACACGTGGTTCCACCGGTGTCATTGCATGTCTGTTCCTCTAAACAAACCACATAAGGATCCACCAGTGTCATTGCATGTCTGTTCTTTTCATGAACTACACCCAGTTTCATTGCATGTGTGTTCTTCTAAACAAACCACATAAGGATCCACTAGTGTCATTGCCTATATGTTCTTTTCATGAACCACACCCTGTGTCATTGCATGTCTGTTCTTTTCATGAACCATAGCTAGAGTCATTGCATGTCTGTTACTTCCATAAACCACATAAGGATCTACCAGTGTCATTGGATGTGTGTTCTTCTCATGAACCACACATGGATCCACCGGTGTCATTGCATGTATATTCCTCTAAACAAACCACATAAGGATCCACCAGTGTCATTGCATGTGTGTTCTTTTCATGAAACACCCAGTGTCATTGCATGTGTGTTTTTGTAAACAAACCACATAAGGATCCACCAGTGTCATTCCATGTTTGTTCTTTTCATGAACCGCGCCCGGTGTCATTGCATGTCTGTTCTTTTCATGAACCATAGCTAGAGTCATTGCATGTCTGTTACTTCCATAAACCACACATGGATCCACCCAGTGTCATTGGATGTGTGTTCTTCTCATGAACCACACATGGATCCACCAGTGTCATTGCATGTCTATTCCTCTAAACAAACCACATAAGGATCCACCAGTGTCATTGCATGTCTGTTCTTTTCATGAACCACACCCAGTGTCATTGCATGCGTGTTCTTTTCATTAACCACAGCTAGAGTCATTGAAGGTCTGTTACTTCCATAAACCACACATGGATCCACCGATGTCATTGCATGTCAGTTCTTTTCATGAACCACGCCCAGTGTCACCTCATGTCAGTTCTGTTCATAAACCACATAAGGATCCACCCAGTGTCTTTGGATGTGTGTTCTTCTAAACAAACCACATAAGGATCCACTAGTGTCATTACATGTCTGTTCTTTTCATGAACCACACCTAGTGTCACTGCATATCAGTTCTTTTCATGAACCACATAAGGATTCACCAGTGTCATTGCATGTCTATTCTTTTCATGAACCACATAAGGATCCACTAGTGTCATTGCATGTCTGTTCTTTTCATGAACCACACCCAGTATCATTGCATGTCTGTTCTTTTCATGAACCACACCCAGTGTCACTGCATGTCAGTTCTTTTCATGAACCACATAAGGATCTACCAGTGTCATTGCATGTGTGTTCTTCTAAAAAAACAACATAAGCATCCACTAGTGTCATTGCATGTATGTTCTTTTCATGAACCACACCCAGTGTCAGTGCATGTCAGTTCTTTTCATGAACCACATAAGGATCTACCAGTGACATTGCATGTGTGTTCTTCTAGACAGACCACATAAGGATCCACTAGTGTCATTGCATGTCTGTTATTTTCATGAACCACACATAAGGATCCACCAGTGTCATTGCATGTCTGTTCTTTTCATGAACCACACCCAGTGCCATTGCATGTGTGTTCTTTTCATGAACGACAGCTAGAGTCATTGCATGTCTGTTCCTCTAAACAAACCACATAAGTATCCACCAGTGTCATTGCATGTATGTTCTTTTCATGATACACACCCAGTGTCATTGCATTTGTGTTCTTCTAAACAAACCACATAAGGATCCACCAGTGTCATTGCATGTCTATTCTTTTCATGAACCACACCTAGTGTCATTGCATGTGTGTTCTTCTAAACAAACCACATAAGTCATTGCATGTATGTTCTTTTCATGATCCGCACCCGGTGTCATTGCATGTGTGTTCCTCTAGACATACCACATAAGGATCCACCGGTGTCATTGCATGTCTTTCCTCTAAACAAACCACATAAGGATCCACCAGTGTCATTGGATGTATGGTCTTCTCATGAACCACACATGGATACACCGGTGCCGTTAGACCGAGTCTTCTAGAAGGCACGCCCTAACACAGTTGTTCTGCTTGACGATTGTTACATACCGTTTGGTTGGGCCGCTTGGACAATTCGGATGGTCTTCGTGAGAGCGATCCGCGAGTAGGCTATTCAGCTGCATGATTGGCCACGCTTGATCTAGACAAACTGGCAACACCGGGCGCTCCCCTGTTGCGAGTGTCACGTCTCACGAGTTCAGTGGGCCACATCCTAGTGTCACGTCCCCATTACTTCTCTTCCTCCCCGTACTTCTCTTCCTCCCCGTACTTCTCTTCCTTACCCTCGAAGCCACTTTCCCTACTTCACTCCGATCCTGCCAAGCCGCAAGCCGACGGCGCCTCCATCCCAATCCCCTCTCCGGCAGCCAGCCCCCTCCCCTCTCGCCATGGGTTCAAGGGGAGACGGCGAGGAAACGTGTCGTGACGACAGGGACGGTAATTTCGATGTGAGTCGTCTCATCTCTATTTCTATCATCTGTGCCCAGTTATCTATTTTTTGAGCTAGATCTAATCTATTTACTCATGCGCGTATGATGTGTTAGGCCAACCAGACAATGTATGACTCCGACTATCATGGTTTAGAGGATGAAGACAGTCCTCTGGTATGTAAACATGGATATGTACCCGCTAAATTTGTAGCATTCGAAGGACGAAACGCAGGCACGAGGTTTCTACGGTGTCAAGGACATCGTGCAATGATGCAAGGCGGAAGTTGCAGTGTTGTCAAATGGGTAGATCCAGAGTGGCCCAAATCAATGCAGAAAACGCTGGACAAACTATGGGAAATGACTGTCGAGTTAAAAGAATCTGTATTCAGCTCACTTCTTGATAGTGTTGAGACGAATCTATGGGAACCAATTGACACGACCAAGCATAAGCGAGATCTCAGGTGGGTGCAAGACAAGGTTATGAAAGTCGAGAAGGAGAGGGACACAGAGTTGGCCCTAAAGGCTAAAGCAGAGCAAGAACTAACTCAAGCAAGGAATGATCTCCACCAGGCCAAAGTCCTGCAGTACACAACTATGAGTATTGACAAGTGCATGAGGAAAAATGCAGAGAAACAATTGAAGCTGTGCAAGGAAGATGCTAAAAGGAAGGAGCAGACAATTTGATCCTTGCTCTCGTAGGAAGATGCGCATCGGGCCAAGATTAGGAAGATCAAGGAGATGTGTGATAACTAGTTCTATTTAGCTTAAGCTCCGTGCCTTTTTAAGTTCTAATATTTGTGCTTGTTGACCTTGCGGTCTGAACTATTGGTCCCGGATTCCAGGGAGGAAAAAAATTGCTCTGACCCAGCATTACTTCTTTTGTCTGACCCTGCATTACTTCTTTTGTCTGACCATCGCTTCGTCGTCCCCGTGTACAAATAGGAGGCACCACAACGCGTTGCTTCATCGTCCATCCCCTCGTCCTCTCCAATCTCCACCGTGTCGCCATGGAGATGCCCGATCTGAACTTGTACGAGGCGGTGATGTTCGCGAACTTCGACATCCTCGCACAGCCAGCCGCGAAGGTGCCCCACGGATGGCGCATCAGCTCTGCGGGGGTGCCGGTGGCTCTGCTACCTGGCCGAGCCGAGATGGAGAGCGAAATCGCGGCGCGTCGCTGCCAGATGCCTGCGTGGAAGAGGGCGATGCCCCGGTACGCGGCGGCGAGCCCGTATTGGCCGGCGCTGTTCAAGAAGGAGCGGAAGGCCAAGATTGGCAACCGCATCATTGACGGGCGCGTGGTGCACCGGGATCTGCGCAACCGATTAGGGCGGGAGAGGTTCTGGTCCGTCGATGGACGGACCAAGTACACCGTCATCGCCGCCGCTCGACGTGAAGAGGTGCTCCGTCTCGCGAACAATGTGGACATCGTGGAGGTTCTGTGCGACAGCGACGAGGAAGCTAGCGGCTCGGAGGACAGTGGCAGCGGACGTGAAATTGTTGACTAGTGGTTGAATTAATGTAGGATGTGAAATCGCACGTTTGTTTAGAAGAATTTGTGGTTGAAGTAATGAAATGCCTCGATTTAGATCTCTTTCTCGATTAATTTGTGGAAGAATTTGTGATTTAGATCAATTTCTGCCTCGATTTAGATCTCTGTCCTAGATTGGGAACGTGACCGTGGACCAAAGACACCTTTTCGACTAGTGCATTCTGACATTGGTGGTTTGTTTAAACGTAATCTACGTGGATTGTGCCGCATGCAAATGACACAACCACAATTTATAAAGTGGAAGCATGTACACCCGGTTACTGGAGATCCAGGAGCTTCGCCAGATGCAGGGGATGCAGGAGCAGAGAGGTGGGGAGATAGACGGGCTCAAGATTAGGCCAGAAAGTGGTACCCATTTCCTCCTGATCTGGGCATTATCGGTGAGAACATTGTTGTTTATGTTGCCACATCGTTGTGCAGCATCTGAAATAAGTTGCTACTTCGTGGAGTGTGGCAGCTTAAATAATTTATTTCTGTGCCACTTATATTCCGTCGTATTTGGAGACCTCCTGCCCCTCAGCAATCGTGGAACCGGTGGATCCTTGTTTTCAGATAGCAGTGGCACAATCACAATTTCGGATTCAACTACTGACTCGAGCGTTTCCAAACCCTAAGTCGCAGTACATTTTACTCAGAGAACGTGGATAGATTGTTTCGCCCAGCAACGTGCCACACACAGAGCGATCCGAATTTAACAGAATTACATATATAGGTTGAAGATCAACACATTACTATGCATCTTCATTGCAAGCAGCCTTCTTCCGCGGCCTGGGTGCCAAGCCTTCACGTCCAATGGCTTCTTCATTTCCTGCCTTCTTCCTCTTCCTCGGTGCCAATTTTCTTAGCTTCACGTACTCTGCATCGCCGAGACAATGGGCACCAGAATCGTGTCCAGCATCATCTTTCCACTCGTTTTTATTTTCTTCGGGCAACAAAATGACATCTTTCCACTCTTTTTTAATTTCTTCGGGCAGCAAAATGACTGACCCAACAGTCATGTTTCTAACCTTGCGGCACTTCCTATCAAAGCAACAAGACTGTTGCATAACTGCCCAATATCTACAGAGTAAATAAAACAAAAATTACAATTCAGCACAAACATGTGAAGCCCAAGAGAGCTTTGCTTACTAGGAGCTAATTGGGTTCGAGCAACCACCCTGTCCAAGAATAGAAGGGCGACTCCCAGTTGCAACAGCTTCCACACCCAGTACATCACATTTCAGCTCAAACATGGCAGCCAAAGCACACATTTTCATCAATCCAATTAGCCGACTGTCACACGTTATAGGAACCATGATGCCACGTTCATCCATGAAGTTGAACTTTGCAGTCTGCTTCAACCATAATTCAACATGATTACGCAGAGCAGCAACCATACCAGTATAGTGCAGATCTGCGTAGGCGCTTCTTCCATCGTGAAACAATGGTGTCCATACCTCTTGCCCTTGGAGTCGAACCTATAGAGGACTACCGTAACCAGGTAAGGGGGTCCATGCAGATCCCACTTGACATAAAACTGTGGACAAAATATGTTTGTCAGCGTTAGGCTAACAAACAATTTGAGGTTCAGTAGCCAGCTAGCAGTTGTAACTAGTGCGAATAGCAAAGAGAAGGGTAGATCACCCGCTTGTAGACAGAACTTCTTCTTTCTTGACAGTAGGATCTGCCGTCCCCCGAGCTGCTCGGCTCGTCGGCGGCGGAGGCGGGCTAGAGCCTCGCAACGACGGCTACGTCATGCGCCATTGGAGCTCAGGATCAGCAAATGGGCGCAACAACTTGGCGCCGGAAGTCCAACGTCTGAAGGTATCATCCTGCCAGGTGGGTGGATTCCGACGCCGCCGGTGCTAGGGGAAAGCTGGGAATGGATTTGTGAAATTGGTCAACGCACCCAATCCACTTAGCTGCTCGATTTGCCTAAGAGATTGCCGCGTTGGCGCCCACGTCACGGACAGATGACCGACATGAGGGTCCTGACCGTCTACTTCACGGGGCAGTTTAACGAAATGTTTGAATTTGGCAGGGGTGCGATGAGTTTGCCTCGAAATGGCCCCTCTCAGTAGTTGGCAGCCCAACTTTTCGAAACGCGGTAATTTCAGGTAACTTAGGTACTGCCATGCGCTGGCCTACGAACTTTGGTATCGCAGACAAACAAGCCCTATGCCGAGGGGGAGATGGCGGCGTGAGCAGCCGCGACGAGGGCGATAGCCACGCCGGGCAAGGACCTCGTCGATGTCGAGGTTGTCCCAGTAGGCATGGTGCTTGTCCCTTTTGAAAGGACTATCGTAGGGCACGTCCTGGCGATACACCACGTGCTCGTGCCCCTACTAGAGGAGCATACCTCAGTATCCCTTGTCCAGCCAGCCGGGGTCCTACTGGTTGATAACCTGCAACATTGAGCGGTCGGCGATGATCTCCTGCAGGTCATCATCGGTGGGGAGGGGAGGGATGACGTTGCCATCGTGGGTAATGTTCCACCCACCAGGCGTGCGTGAGTTTGGTGGCACAATGAGGTTTGCCTCGTAGAAAACCATCGCCTCGTCGAGCCTCAGGTTGCATGGTCTCGCACCATCATTCATGCTGCCGCTGACCTTTTGGTCGTCGCGGGGCATGGTTCCGTCACCAATGAAGAATGGACGAGGGGGAGAAAGCGAATGGGGAATGGACGGTGTGCGCTAGTGAGGAAGGGCCTTTTTATGCGCGATGTGTGTAGGCCAAACGGCCATCGCACCATTTAATCTGACTCGTTAGGAGGCGAGCCGTTGCATGCGGTGCCCTCTAGAACCGGCGAAGAACCACACGCGTGTGTACGGGAACGGTGCATAGTCATAAATAACTTTGACCTCCCCCGTTAAGTGGCTACCAACTCGACCCTACATGAACGGGCACGGCGCGTCCGACGTGGCGCACGTTGGCGGCAGCCCATCCTGGCCCCTGGTTGCCGGGGGCGGCAAGAGGGTGCTGATGAGTGCATATTTGCATCATGTTTTATATTATTATTTTGCACTATAGTTGTAGGATCTTGGTATTTTACGGTGTTCGCGCGCACATTTTATGTCTATTTTCACCAGAATTAGGAAATATGATGGATACAATGGACACAATTCTTGGAGTAGTTGTATTGGGGAGAAAATAAGTCAAAACAACATAAATTGCTTATTTGGGAAATATCAATAACACCAGAAGAAAACCCGAAGCGATCGAGGAATCCAGAAGGTTTAACGACCAACTATACGACGGGAATTGATTTTTCGGCTGTATAGTTCCCGCTGTATAGTTGGCACCGCCACCACCTCCTCAACTAGTTTCACCCTGTGCCACTGGATCAGAGAGACGACATACAGAACAACTAGAAATCACCGAAACCTCACCTCCGGAAGGCATCTGGAGGGGGAACTCATCCACCGAGGATCTATCTTCGCCTTGCGAAGATCTGGGAGGCTAAGGCATCGATGTTCATCATCAACCGCTGCATCACCACCATCTCCATCCATCCATCTACATCTTGTCTAGATATTTTTGTAATTTCCGTACTTGCTGTGGATTTATACAAGTACTATTCATCTATGATAGATTCCATTGTTATTGCCAATGTTGATTGCCTCCATATCAGAGTAGATCAATAGTTCTTGGGGAGATAGAGAAACCCTAGTATGCGACTGAAATAAGATAAAGTTAATTATGATATTCATCGTTGTGACCATGTGTTAGATTTTCTTCATCTTGATTCTAGGAGAAGTCGACCTCTCAATATTTGCCTCCTGTGGGGACTTGATGGAGGGAACTACTTGTTGGTAGACGGAGGTGTGTTAGCACTTACAGTGACTATAAAGCTGTTGGTATTCCTTACGTATCAATTTGGGAACCGAGGAAACTCACGGAACACTATCCATGCCATGGGATACGTCCTACGGGATTAAGTCCCTTAATAGCGCAGTAATTCGATTGATGTCGATTGCTATCTGCTATGGTTATGAGGATGATGTGAGCAGTGGTTGCTGCCTATTTGTCCAAATACGGAGTTCCTCCCACACATACATAGTTGAGAATGTTCATGATAATAATCTTTACCTTATCTCTTTATAATGCTAGAGGTGTATCTACTACTCCCTGAGAATGCTTTTTCCCATTGTAGCTTCAAATCTCTTTTACATACGCAATACTTACTTTCTGTGTTCAGTTGTTTTACTTTACTTATTGTTCTCTTATACCAAAAACCCAAAACAACTTTTTACACAATACTCGCATTTTATCTTGTTACTTAGAACTTTATTTAGCATTTCTATTGTAGTATTTAATTCAAGAGTTATTAGACTTCTGACTCCTACTCCCTGTGGGATCGATATCTTTATTTCGAAACTAGCTACAAACGCTAGGTGCACTTGCAGTCATCAAGCTATTTTCTGGCGCTGTTGCTGGGGAGCTAAGTGTTGTAGGTCTTTTACTTTTTGCTTATTTATTTTTATCTTGCTAAGTTTTGTTTTGAGTTACAGGTTTCCACCAACATGATGAAGTTTGAGCATATGGCTAGTGCTAACCCACTCATCCACTTTGGGAAGCCCTATGATATTAATAAAATAGATATCTCCAACGAGAATACAAGGGGGTTTGAAATAAATCCTCTACTACTTGGTATTCTACACAAGAAGCAATTTAGTGGAGATAAAGAAGATCCTGATCCATATGAGCATATTGCATGTTTCAAAGATATATGTGGCACTTTCCAATTACCGGGATATACTGCTAATGAGGTAAGGGTTAAACTTTTTACTCAGACTTTGACTAGTACAACTCTCTCATGGTATATATCTCTACACCCAGAAGCCACTACTACTTGGGATAATTTAGCATGTGAGTTTCTCGCAAAATATTATCCATTATCAAAATCTTTTGGAATCAGATGTCTTATAATGACTTGGAGGAACCGTCCTAATGAAGGACTAGTAAGAGCTTATATCAGATTTAAAGATTTACTTAATTAGTGTGCTCATCATGATTTGCCTGAATGGTATTTATTGCATATCTTTTATGGCGGTCTAGTTGAACCTAATAAAATTGAACTAGACTCGTTCGCGAGAGGAGCTTTTATGAATCTTCCTATAACTAAAACTTGGGCTTTACTTAATAGAATTCGCGATCATAGAGTTTCATGGAATTTTGGTCTGGGAAGCGAAGGAGGCATAGAAATAGATTATGATTGTATTCATGACTATAATAAAAAGGGCCATGTTAACGAATTATCTAAAGAACTTTATTTGGATTTATATCTTGTGTTGCATGTTGTTAAAGCTTTTACAGAACACATAAAAGCTCCAAAAGAGGGTTTGGTCAAGTATGATCCACCACCTGAACCTAAGAAGAAAAGAGAAGTTAAAGCAACACTAGCCTCAAATATATGAGATACCTTTCCCTAACACTGCACAGAAGCATATTTTTGAATATGAACAGGTCAAAGCAGTACAGGGGAAGAAGGAAGAGGAAAGTATGCAAGAAGTTGAGGAACATATGGAAGAAACCAAATATGAAGAGGTAACCAAGGAAGCAATTATGGCTATGTATGCACATTGTAACATAGTTGAACTTGATAAAGAGACTTCAGTATTGGTTGAAGGTAAAACAAAGGTAAAAGATGTGGGTAAGCCTATTCTTTCATGCATATTTAAGGAAACCTTGCATTATGGTTTATGCAATCTTGGCACCAAAGTTAATGTTATATCTAATGATTTTTATTTAGAAAAAAAAGATAATAGAACCGGCTACAATTGAAAAAACTGATATGACAATCATGTTAGCCAATAAAACTCTTAGAATTCCAATGGGAGTAGTTGAAGATGCAACTATCACAATTGGCAATAAAAACTTTCCCATCGATTTTGTAGTTCTTGATATGCCATCTGACACTCTTTGCCCAATTATACTTGGAAGAAACTTTTTGAGTGATTGAAGTACCAAAGTTGATTTCAAAAAGGAGATCGTGTCTGTTAAGCTTGCGGAAGCGGAAAAACAATTCCACTTTTCCAAATGTAAAGACAGACCTCTACAAATACAAGAATAAGAATAAGAGAAAGAGAAACTATTGAGGAAATGGCAACTCTCTTCTTTAGTGATCAAAAATAAGAAATAAATCAAGACTCAAATTATGAAGAAATAGTTATGGAGGATAAGTCCCTAGAAGAACTAGAAGGTGAATTCGATTCACTTCCCATTATAGGGACTCCAACTAATGAGGCTTTCGAAGAGCCAAAAAAGAGAGGGGACGAGGAATTACTACCCCCAGAATTGAAGACTCTACCAGATAATCTTAAATACAGATTTTTAGATGATACAAATAAATTTCCTGTTATTATTAGTGCTAAACTTTCAGGAGATGAAGAATAATAACTCATGAAAATACTTAAGGAGCATCGCAAAGCCTTTGGGTACTCAATGGATGATTTGAAGGGCATTAGTCCCATGATAACCGTCCATCGAATATTCATGGAGGAAGGTGCTAAACCAGTTGCAAAATTTAATAGACGACGTAAGCTCGAAATGAAGGAAGTGGTAAGGAAAGAAATAGTATGTCTACTGGACGCAGGTATAATCTATCCAGTAAAAGAAAGTGAATGGGTAAGCCATGTTCATTGTGTCCCTAAGAAGGGCGGTTTTACGGTTGTTCCCAATGAAAACAATGAATTTATACCTACTAGAACTATTGTTGGACATAGGATGTGTACAGATTTCAGGAAATTGAATAAATAAACTAGGAAATATCACTATCCTTTACTGTTCATAGATCAAACTTTAGAGAGGTTAGCAAACCACACTCATTTTTGCTACTTGGATGGATACTCTAGTTTTTCTCAAATAGCTGTTCATCATGATGACCAACTTAAAACAACTTTCATTAGTCCTTATGGTTTACATGCTTACCGTCGTATGTCTTTTGGTTTATGTAATGCTCCAACTACTTTTCAAAGATGCAAGACTGCTATTTTTCAGATTTTATAGAACTGATAGTAGAAGTATTTATGGATGACTTTTTTTGTCTATGGAACTTTATTTACTAGTTGCTTGGATAATCTAAAAAAGTTTTGTAGCATTGCAAAGAAACCAATCTTGTTCTAAACTAGGAGAAGTGGCATTTTATGGTCAAAGAAGGTATAGTCCTTGGACATAAGGTATTAGGTAAGGGAATTAAAGTGGATAGAGCTAAAGTTGAGGCCATAGAGAGAATGCCACAACCTAGGGATATAAAATGTATAAGAAGTGTCCTTGGTCATGTGGGTTTTTATAGAAGGTTCATTAGGAATTTCTCTAGAATATCTAAACCTTTGACTAACCTTCTATAAAAGGGAGTAAGATTTAATTCTGATGATAAATGTCTTCTATCCTTTGATAAACTTAAATATGCTTTATCCCATGCCCCTATCATTAAACCACCTGTCTGGGATATGACTTTTGACTTAATATGTGAAGCTAGTGATGAGGATGTAGGAGTAACTCTGGGACAACATATAGGTCACATATTTAATATTATACATCATGCTAATAGAACTCTTAATAGTGCTCAAAATAATTATCCTAAGGAAGAAAGGGAACTTTTTACTGTATTTTTCTCTTGCAATAAATTTCTTTCCTATATAGTTGATGCAAAAGTAAGAGTTCATATAGATCGTGATGGTTTAAAAGAACTCCTTGAGAGCAAAAATCATAAGCCAACACTGATCCGTTGGATCCTTTTACTTCAAGAATTTGAGTTACATATTATGCAAAGGCAAGAAATAAAGATGTTGGATGTAGTGTCCATATTCTCCCAGCAAGACAGGATTGTTCGTTTCCGGCCCGAAAGTTCGTGGGCGAGTGCATCGCGGTAACCAAGTTTCCTGTAATTGCCACGTTTCATAAAGTTGGGCTGCCAACAACTGAGAGGTGCCATTTCGAGGCAAACTCAACTCACCCCTACCAAATTCAAACATTTCGTTAAACTGCCCCATGAAGTTGACGGTCGGGACCCACATGTCGGTCATCTGTCCGTGACGCGAGCGCGAACGCGGTAACCTCTTAGGCAAATCGAGGAACTAAGTGACTTGGATGCATTGAACAATTTCACATATCCATTCCCCCCTTTCCCCTAGCACGGGCGGTGTCGAAATCCACCCTCCAGGCAGAATGATCCCTTCAAACATTTGACTTCCAGCACCAAGTTGATGCGCCCATTCGCTGATCCGGAGCTCCAATGGCGCATGTCGTAGCCACCATTGCAAGGCTCTAGCCCCCCTCCCCCGCCGCCGAGCTGAGCAGCTCGGTGGACGGCAGATCCTACTACCAAGGAAGAAGAAGTTCTGGCTACATGCAGGTGAGCTACCCTTATCTTTGTTATTCGCACTAACTATAACTGCTAGCTTGCTACTGAACCTAAAATTGTTTGTTAGCCCAACGGTGACAAACATATTTTTTCCACAGTTTTCTGTCAAGTGGGATTTCCACGGACCACCCATACCTGGTTACGGTAGCCCTCTTCAGGTACGACTCTAAATCAGCAAGGGTGAAGGGCAAGTGGTATGGACACCATTGTATCATGATGGAAGAAGCGCCGACACAGATCTACACTATCCCTAGTATGGTTGCTGCTTTGCATAATCATGATGAAATATGGTCAAAGCTGACTACAAAGTTCAGCTTCATGGACGAACGAGGCATTATGGTTCCTCTAACCTTTGACAGTCAGCTAATTGGGTTGATGAAAAGGTATGCTTCGGCTTGCATGTTTGAGCTGAATTGTGATGTACTGGATGTGGAAGCTACTGCAACTAGGAGTCGCCCTTCTATTCTTGAACAGGGTGGTCGCTCGAACCCAATTAGCTCCTAGTAAGCAAAAGTCTCTTGGGGTTCGCATGTTTGTGCTGAATTGTAATTTTGTTTTATTTACTCTGTAGATATTAGGCAGTTATGTGCGGTGACCCAGCATACCATTGCATGATGTAGTACACTATAGTTGTTGAGATAACACCAATGAAACATTGTTCACTAGTATTACATCCCTCAGAGTGGTACAATACAAACACAGCAGGTCCAAGACATGACTATAGATTACAACTCGACTCTTTACATAAGATCCAGAAGACACTCTAGGTTAAAGAGAGAGAAAGAAAGTTCTTACAAAGAAGAACCAGAAATAATAACTCCGAACTATCTGGCTAAAAGACTAGCATCTAAACTATCTGGCTTGCAATTGCTACTAATTTAATGCTCTATAGAAGTAGGTTTTATGGCAAGAGTATCTACTCCTATCTAATCAAGATCTTTGTCTTCACTTCGGTTGATGTATATGTTGACCTCATTGAAGAACTTGAGTTGTCAATAATGGTTTCTTGAGCAGAAATTGATGCTGACGTCACCTTCAACAGCTTAGAACCTAGCAAGGCTTAAGAAGGTACGGTTGAGTACGAGCGTACTCAGCAAGTTCACTAAAAGGAGTGTATGATGCATTATCTCTAAAGCCACAGACCAAAGGTCGTAGGCAATGCAGGTTTTCATAAACATTTCTTCAAAGGTTGCTTTTATTCTGAAAACTATGTCCGACAGCCTTCACAGGTTGACCAGAACTTTCATGGGGTTCCTTTCATGCCACGTTCGTAGCTCCTTCTCGGAACAGGGAGTAACATGTCACAATTCTTACACTCTACAGCGGTGTGTTGCTTTACCCATAAGAGACCTTAGCCTTGTTGCACAACCAAGTCATGAGCTTGTCCACACTTCCTTGGTATGGGGCCCAGTCTAAGATCCAAGCCAGTATTACCCTCTCCGTGACCCCGCATGAAGACACGATCCCCCAAGACGGACTACCATGGTTACACTTTGGGTAGCCTCTCGAGGACTCTATAAGAAGCTCTATCTGGTGGTCACCATCAGCTATGGTGAACCTTGACCAAGACAGCTATGCACAGATAACCTAGACACCTAGCTCGCGGGGAACTAAGGGGTCCCACCCATGTGCTGGATTCTCCACGAGAATATCAACAGCCTCACGATAAGGTCATCCGTCCATGCGAAAGGGAGAAGATACAACTGACTTTCTCGTCCCATTCCAAGTCTTATGGTTAACGCATAATATACAGCGCTAGAATCACTGGCGACATTGGTTGTTAAGTCCTAGATATTATGTTGATTTACCACTAGAACTGTATCAATAGATTATTATGAAAATAGTGTTTTATGACCTTTTTTAAATGCAGGTGATGACAACATTTGAATTACAAGCATTTGATAGAAAATAATCAAAGGACATGAGCAAGTTGTGAACTTGCCTTTTGTGATTGCAAGATTATGCACTCACGGTCTTCAAGATATTAGAAGTTCCAAATTCTGTAAATAACATCATTGGTCTGGTAAGGACTAATGTTTAAAGACGCAAGATGCAATTATGCATAAGTAATGTAATGCAATTTGATAAACGTGAATCCCCAAAGTAGTCGTATCTGATCTAGGGTTTGGAGTTTGTGATGAGTTCTTTGGAATATGTTGCACGTTTATACCAGCTTCACACATGTGCTTCTTGTTAAGGATTGTGAGAGTGTGTGAAACAATATGTAAGTACAACAAGTAGTATACAATACTAAAGCATTCAAATGGAGCATGGTATCTAAAATATTTCTTAAACAAGATTAAGATTTAATTAGAGCTTTTAGAGAAGTGTTCAAGGATTACTTTTAATGTTTCTTAAAATAATAACTCTTGAGGAAAATATTACTTTACAAAGTAAACTCATTTAAACTTAAATCGAACACTTTAAGGTTTTCTTATTAATTACAAGTATTAAAGTAGAAAACAATTATTAATTTTGAATAACTATTCCATTAGCAAGTGGAGACTTTTAACACTTTATGAAGGGGAAACAAAAGTATTATGCCTTTATGGAAGTGGTGTTCTCTTGATTTTATAAGCGAATATAATCATTTAACTATTATAGAATTAATACTTATGTCTATAAATATGGGAATGGCATCATGTTAAATACTTAAAAACTTTTCTTAGATTTTAAAGTGGACTCCCTAACTTGTAAAAGAATTGGTACTCAAATCTTGATGAGTTTATAATTGATAAAATGTTTTTGGAGGGTAAGATTTACTTAATCCTAAATGGTAGTTTTAGTAGGTACAACTTGAATTGGTTAGAGTTATCTTAACTTCATTTAAACATAACTTGCACTTGTTATTTCACTTTTTGACTTTCAACAAATAATGGAAAAAGCAATAGTAAAGATTTAAATATTTCAAAGGAATTAAAATAAAAGAAAGGGTTTAAACAAGATTTATTAAATCTTTACCTTTTATTTACTTCAATTGTGAAAAATGATATTTTTAAGGTATAGATTGTATTTTTGTGAGCATTTTGGTATATTATAAATAATTTTTATGATTTATAAATAATAAGATATGATTTTTTAAATTTTATTACTTTATAAATACTTAATAAATAATAATATATGTATCTAAGTGATACCAAAAATTTATGTAAATGTAGATTTTGTTTTTCTAAAAATTTTGGTATATTATTTATATTTTTCTCATTTACGAATATTAAAATATGAATTTTCATTGTATTATTACTTATAAAATCTTTATTAAATAATAATTATTTAAATATTTAACACAATAATGTTTGTTAATAAAGTTGAATTATAGATTTTATTTTTCTGAACATTTTGATATATTATATACATTTTTCGGACTTATAGATAATAAGATATGAATTTTCTAGTGTCTATTCAATTTCTGGAATTATTTAAACCATTTCTGAAAATATTAAACAACCCAGAACTTTTTACACTGGGCAACCCCTAGCCATAGTGGCTGACAGAGGGTCCCAGGCCATCTCAGGTGCCATGCATGCAAGGAAGGGACCCAGCCTGGGTTTGACCGTCTGACCCGCGCGCTGATATCGTGATGACGCATGCATGACGTCACCCGTCGGCCAGCGTCAGACGGTGATCGCCGGCAGCGCCACAGTGCACGCCAGCAAGCGCGAGTGTGCGCGATCGAGAGAGGCGGCCGAGACGAGCCTAACTAGGGTGGCGCGAGCTCGTGGGGTGGCCGGGAACCTCGCCGGCGATGACCGGTGCGGAGGCCGCACGACGACGCTCGAGGCTAGAGCCAACTAGAGAGGGAGGGGAGGAAAGGAAGGGTCCAAGAGGATGATGAACTCACCATGATCACAATCGTGCGGTCGGAGAAGCAAGCCCTGGCTAGATATGGATGATTATTAAGGCTAGCCATATTGCCACCATGTTTTGTGATCCTGAATAACCTCTCAACTTAAAGTGAGTTATTGGGATTGTTTTCATAATGTGATCTTAATAATCCTATGAGGGTAACTCTATATTAGGGTTTAAGATAATCAGATGGAGAAGGCTTCCATCCATAAACACTCTCCACTGGTATCATACTTATCTCTTATACATTTCATTTGACTAAGAGATATGATCCATTGGCTACCTAAAAATAGGAATTGGTTTAACTACTCTTTTCGTTCAAGGTTTTAAACAAAAAGGTAGACATGGTTCTGCTCATTGCTTTGATATGATCTTGGTTAAGGCTTCTAAAGAATCCGTACCTTAATACCTCACTCAGGTTAACTTTAGATATGGAATTCCTTTCCTAAATATACTCTATGAATCTCCCTTATCTTATTCACAAAGTTCACATCTTCCTGAATAAGTCAATCATCAGACTTCACCATATCAATCATCATATGATGACATGGTCATGCCACTTCAACAATTCTCATTCTCCATGCTCCTACATATAACTTCCATCCCTTAGCTACCCTTGATGAATCCATTAATGTAGTTATTTCTAACTCCATCCATAAACCCTTCCTTATTTACCTTGCATCTACTTCTAAAGCTTGCAAGACTAAAATTCTTTTTATATTATATGTGTTAACCATCCTCTGGGATAGGTATGGTGCTACTGTCCACAATACAAGTTTGTTCTTGTATTAGCTTGGTTAAACTACTATGCCTCTAACTACTCCATATACTCATGTTATATACTTCATCCTACTCTAGCTTGGCTTATCATGATCAAGTTAGATGATTAATCTTACTAGGCTTTGCCTAATTTGGTATACTCACAACTCTTCTTCAACACCTAGTCATCTATCCTCAAGTGACTTGAGAATGATGACCACCATCCTTTGATCAAACAGAGCTTAGGCTTCTATTTGTTTGATCAAGATCTATTATCACTAGGTAGTAGACTTGTACTAGTCTCTTTGCAGAGTTTATCTTGTTAAGGAGACTTACTTGATATATATCTACTTGGTTTAACAGGATTATCATTAGATACTCTAATACTACTAGCTCTCGCATGGCTCCATAATTACTATCTAAACTCTTGGGTTTAAATACTTCTTGTAGTTAACTCATGAGTGAGTTAACTCCTGCAACATACAATGGTTTGATCATCACTAAGTATCTCATTCCATTGATGATGGCACACACTACCATAACTAGTTCCTTCTTCTTATTAATTTACATAAGGTCTTTGGAAGGTCGATATAATAGGTCAAAGCTAAGAGTCAATAAATGCTAGATCAAGAATTGATTACTCAACATTGATGATAAAACAACTATAAGACTTTGTTAAATAGGAATTTCATCTTTTAATATGACAATAAGGATATGTGATGAATGGTCTTAGCTTGACTTCCCTTTCTACTCTATTTGTGATAAGAGTTAATGTTTAAGAACTACCATGATGCTCATGGTAGGAATAACTATGGCAAGCCAGTGTTTCTAGATTAAGTTATGTGGTTTCTTTACTTAAGTTATATACTTAACTTGGTATTCAAGGTTTGTGGTAGTTAATACCTTGATAACATCTTTGGAATATTAAGTATTCATCCTTTGTATGGAATACCATGTAATGATCTCTAGAATATCAAGTACTCCTTATTAAAAAATGTGTTGTGATTTAGTTTTATTACATTTGATCTACCCTTAGATCAAATTACATTACCCAAAGATAAGGTTTTAGCAAAGGTCATATTGAAACTTATCGCAATCTACTTGATGTTATACTTCAATTCCACCAAGTTAAGAGAAGCTTCAATCTCTTTGACAAGTTTTATTTAATAGCGTGAAAATTATCCAGATTTTCTATGCATGAATGTAATGGACACACCACATCTCAACTTATTTATAAGCTCTAATGTTGGGATGTTACAGACTCTCCCCTTTAAAATAAACGTTGTCCCTGAAGTTCGTACTCTCTTATGTTTTGGAATGAGGAGTTGACTTGTATTGATCACGCTATTTCTCAAATTCCGTCGTGATCACAATTGGGGATAATTGTGGTATCCCGTATCCAGATCTTTTTCCTTGAATCCTCTTCATTCCTACAATATCCACTATCCTTTCTAACTTACCATATAGTTCCTTTCACTATATGTCTTTGGGTTTATGCCCTTACAGTTCAATTTAGGATTGGTATGGACACATTTTGTCCCTTCCAATAAGGTTCTCCTACTACTATACACTAAACTTTTTTTAGCAGGATCTACTCCTTCTTAAGGACAACTTACGAGTTGTTTCTCCTAAAACTAGTCCACTAGGTTTAATCTATTATATCTCCTTCGATCTTTCATCCGGACATACTCTGAGAAATACTTTATAATGATGGCTTCTTATAGCCTTATGAGAATAAGGCTTACTCCCATCATGACTTAGTACTTCTTTTCTAACCTTTAGTTAGAAAGTTAGACAACAACACTTCAGTGTTTATTGTTTACTCTCCCCCTTGGGGTTTCCTAATGGTCTCTAATATCTATGTATAATATCCATTACTCAATAGTAAGGATATTGGTCTCTATCTAGCTTATACTTTACCAATATAAGGTCTCACGAAAGAATCTACGACATACCCACACAGTTGTGGATCTCCAAAATGAATCTTCCAACATTACTTGTCTTACTTTTATCTTCTGGACAATACTTTTCACCGGCTAATCTGATGTCGTGAAAACGTCTCGGAATCCATTTGCTTAAATTTTATACTTCTATAAGTATCTTTTAGCTTAGGCCAAGTTTTATGCTCTTTAAATCATACAAAGATAACCTAATTAGCTAAACCGCTAAGATACCAGCTACGGATACCAACTACGGATACCGACTGTGGATCCTCCTTGGTGTATGGATTACCCTTTAGGTTCTACACTTACTACTGGCATTCTTTCTGAGTTGTCAGAGCTTGAATACCACTTTTGTTCCAAGACTTCTAACTTGCACTGATCCATGATACTTCCATGCTCTTGGTACAACTACTTCATTAGCTTTTGAGCAACATGACCTATCTTGAGTGAACTAAAGTTCATTCCTTCATGTGCTCCACACCTTTTCTGCACTAATAATCCTTCTTGTTGTCAGCTCATAGTGAGTTGGGATTGATCCATCCTTCAAAATAGTGCTGATACTCCTTATATTTGGCTTCCTTCTTCATGCAAATCTTCATCTTGATCTTCGGAACTCATCACTCCCTTCCACGGATTCCTTTCTCTATCTAGGTCTATAACATCAAGTAATAACTTGATGATGCAACATGCATTTGCACAACAAGTCAAACTTCATGCATAGATCCAAGAAAAAACCAAGAAATCCAAATGTGGTACATATAACTCACATCATTCTAATCCTGTAATATAGTAGTTGAGAAGAAAATCTCGAAAATGCAGGCTTAGCTGTGTAGTATATGACACCTCCTAGTATAGGTTTACTTTCTGATACTTAGCACTTAGGGGTTAAACTACTCATTGTTTCAATATTTACCCGATTTGCTCAGTTGCAACTGGATAATGTTGAGCAAAGTGATCTCACTTTGGTTCTGACTAAGCTCTTACCTTTCTTTCGGGAATACTAAAGACTACCAATTTTCCATTCTATCATAAACTATCCTCACACGATCTCTCAAAACTACTAAAAAAATTGTAGTTACTACCTTAAATCCAAAAATTGTCATAATATTATAATACCTATGACTTCTATCATAGACCTACATTGTTCTTTACTTACTGTTGTTACAAGCTTATTTACTAAGTACTTGTCCTAATTACAGACTTATCATGGTCTCAGAGCTAATCTCACCACGAACTTGTTAAGATTTACCTAGTCATCATGATTGAAGAGCTAATTTCACCATGACGACTCTTCTTCCTAGCTTCCTATTAATGATTCTTAAAAAAATACTACTGCATCACATGGGATTCTCAAGTTAATGCCACATGTTTTACTTCCAATTGTATCCATACATAATCTAATGGTCTACCTGAAGTGGTATAGTGGTATCAACTAGTGGTAAGATTCTGCTACTTCACGGAAATTATAAATATAGACTCCATCACTAATACTACTCCACATGATATCCTAATCTTAGTCCGAATCTTCTTTGATATTTTATCTTACTTAAGATATCTTATAGGTGTTATACGTATTTAGAGCTACACTAAAATGACATTTTTCTAGAGAAGACACATAACTAATTCTTAAGAAATTTGATAAAAACATCCAACTTAAGTGTGACAAGGTTTATCCTCAAGTGGATATTCATCACAAGTCTTGGTTTAGATAAGATGGCTCCTATAGTCACTATTCAACCTACAGATCTTCCTAAAAGGGTATTAATCCAAAGGTCAAAGCATATGCTCTGATACCAGCTATGGTGGTCCAGCATACCACTTCATGATGTAGTACACTATAGTCGTTGACATAACACCAATGAAACACCGTTCACTAGTATTACATCCCTCAGAGTGGTACAACAGAAAGACAGCAGGTCCAAGACAAGACTATAGATTACAACTCGACTCTTTACATAAGACCTAGAGAGCACTCTAGGTTAAAGAGAGAGAAAGAAGCTTCTTATAAACAAGAACCAGAAATAATAACTCCAAACTATCTGGCTAAAAGACTAGCATCTAAACTATCTGGCTTGCAATTGCTACTAACGCAATGCTCTACAGAAGTAGGTTTTATGGCTAGAGTATCTACTCCTATCTAATAAAGATCTTTGTCTTCACTTCGGTTGATGTATATGTTGACTTCATTGACTTTATTGAAGAACTTGAGTTGTCGATGATGGTTTCTTGAGAAGAAATTGATGTTGACGATGTCTTCAACAGCTTAGAACCTAGCAAGGGTTAAGAAGGTACGGTTGAGTACGAGCGTACTCAGCAAGTTCACTAAAAAGGAGTGTATGATGCACTATCTCTACAGCCACAGACTAAAGGTCGTAGGCAATGCAGCTTTTTGTAAACATTTCTTCAAAGGTTGCTTTTATTCTGAAAACTATGTCCGACAGCCTTCACAGGTTAACCAGAACTTTCATGGGGTTCCTTTCATGCCGCGTTCGTAGCTCCTTCTCGGAACAGGGAGTAACATGTCACAATTCTTACACTCTACAGCGGTGTGTTGCTTTACCCATAAGAGACCTTAGCCTTGTTGCACAACCAAGTCATGAGCTTGTCCACACTTCCTTGGTATGGGGCCCAGTCTAAGATCCAAGCCAATACTGCCCTCTCCATGACCCCGCATGAAAACATGATCCCCCAAGATGGACTAGCCTAGTTACTCTTTGGGTAGCCTCTCGAGGACTCTGTAAGCAGCTCTGTGTGGCGGTCACCATCAGTTATGGTGAACCTTGACCAAGACAGCTATGCACAGATAACCTAGACACCTAGCTCACGGGGAACTAAGGGGTCCCACCCATGTGCTGGATTCTCCACGAAATCTCAATAGCCTCATGATAAGGTCATCTGTCCATGCAAAGGGAGAAGATACAGTTGACTTTCTCGTAACATTCGAAGTCTTATGGTGAACACGTAATATACGGCGCTAGAATCACTGGCGACATTGGTTGTTAAGTCCTAGATATTATGTTCCTTTACCACTGGAACTGTATCAATAGATTATTACCATTGGATAAACAATCCATAATCATATTATTATGAAATAAGTGTTTTCTGACCTTTTGGAAATGCAGGTGATGACAACATTTGAGTTACAAGCATTTGATAGAAAATAATCAAAGGATATTATGTTCCTTTTGTGATTGCAAGGTTATGCACTCACGGTCTTCAAGATATTAGAAGATCCAAATTCTGTAAATAGCATCATTGGTCCGGTAAGGACTAATGTTTAAAGACGCAAGATGCAATTGAGATTAACCCTAAGTCTTGTGGCTCGCGAGCACCACCACCTTAACCCTAAGTCCGAGGGCCCACGAGCACTACCACCCTAACCCTAAGTCCGGTGGCCCGTGAGCACACCACCCTAACCCTAAGTCCAGCTGCACGCGAGCACCACCACCTTAACCCTAAGTCCGGGGGCCCGCGAGCACTACCACATTAACCCTAAGTCCGGGGGCCTGCGAGCACTACCACCCTAACCCTAAGTCCGGTGGCCCGCAAGCACCGCCACCCTAACCCTAAGTCCGGCTGCCCGCGAGCACTACCACCCTAACCCTAAGTCCGGTGGCCTGCGATCACTACCACCCTAACCCTAAGTCTGTCTACACTACTAATAATAATTCCTATATACACTACTAATACTACACTACTAATATACACTACTAATAATATTACAATTCTATAATATACACTACTAATAATAATTCCTATATACACTACTAATACTACACTACTAATATACACTATTACTAATATACACTACTAATAATAATTCCTATATTACACTACTAATAATTCCTAATATACACTACTACTAATATACACTACTAATAATAATTCCTATATTACACTACTAATAATTCCTAATATCCACTACTAATAATAATTCCTATATACACTACTAATACTACACTACTAATATACACTACTAATATACAGTACTAATATACACTACTACTAATATACACTACTAATAATAATTCCTATATTACACTACTAATAATTCCTAATATACACTACTACTAATATACACTACTAATAATAATTCCTATATTACACTACTAATAATTCCTAATATACACTACTACTAATATACACTACTAATAATAATTCCTATATTACACTACTAATAATTCCTAATATACACTACTACTAATATACACTACTACTAATATACACTACTAATAATAATTCCTATATTACACTACTAATAATTTCTAATAAACACTACTACTAATTCCTATATTACACTAGTAATAGTTCCTATATTACACTAGTAATAATATTACAATTCTAAAAAAAAAAGTCGCCGGCCAGTCGCCGGCCAGCCAGCCGCCAGCCAGCCAGCCGCCAGCCAGCCAGCCACCGGCTAGCCGCCAGCCAGCCATGCGCCAGCCGGCCAGCGCGCATGGGGGGAGCTAAGGGGAGGGGGCGGCCCGGCCTGCTCGCCTATAGTGTCGGCGCCGCCGCGCCATCGCGAAGCCGGATGAGGGAGCGAAGGGGAGGTGGCGCGGGGTACCTCTGGCGGGGGCGCGCGCGCGGCGGCTGGAGTGGCGGTGGCGGTTGGGGCCGGTGGCGGCGACTGTTGGGGTGGTGGCGGCCGGAGAATCGGGCAGCCTGCCGGCGCCAGGTCGTCCTCGTGCGTGGGGGGGTGCTCTGCGTGGGGAGTAGAAGGGGCGCGCGGTGAGAAGAAGGGGCGCGCCAAATGTATAGTGGGGGACCTTTAGTCCCGGTTCGTATAACGCACCGGGACTAAAGGGTCTTTAGTCTCGGTTCGTTATACGGACCGGGACTAAAGGTCCCCCCCTTTAGTCCCGGTGCGTGCCACACACCGGGACTAAAGGGTTTAATCCCGGTGTGTTGCACGCACCGGGACTAAAGGTCCCTTTTTCAAAAATTTCACCCCAGGGGCGCGCCTGTTTAAAAAAAATTCAATTAGCATATTTTTTAAACATTTCAATTTTACATGAAAAGTTCTTGAATTTGAATAAGTAATCCAAATCTATTTTCTGTTTTTTAAAATAATTATTCTAACTAGTGAAACTAATAACCATTTTGCCATTTTCAATTTAAAAATGCATTAACTATTATATTTTGCATATTTTTGAATAAGTGATTCAAATCAATTTTCTGTTTTATAAAATAATTATTCTAACTAGTCAAACTATTAACCATTTTGCCATTTTCATGTGATTACGATGCTCCGGTGGTCTTCCTTCGGTGAAACCCTAGACCGGGGGCCTCGGATCATCTACCCCGCCTAATTTTTCCCCACCCGTTTTCTGCCCGTTCTCTTCCAGATCGTAGCCCCTTTAGGGTTTAGGGTTTAGGGTTTAGGGTTTTTGGTTTAGGGTTTAGGGTTTTGGGTTTTGGTTTAGGGTTTA
This sequence comes from Avena eriantha, assembly GCA_910589775.1. Taxonomy (NCBI): domain Eukaryota; kingdom Viridiplantae; phylum Streptophyta; class Magnoliopsida; order Poales; family Poaceae; genus Avena; species Avena eriantha. The sequence continues at coordinate 447,512,045 of OU342740.1, forward strand.
GGGTTTTTGGTTTAGGGTTTAGGGTTTTTGGTTTAGGGTTTTTGGTTTAGGGTTTAGGGTTCCCTCCTCTGACTTAGGGTTTAGGGTTCCCTCCTCTGACTTAGGGTTTAGGGTTCCCTCCTCTGACTTAGGGTTTAGGGTTTAGACTCATACCTGCCGCCTCTCTCCACTCTATCGCATGGCTTCCACCATACCTCTAACCCCAGGGAGGCGGAGATGGAGTCTTTCACGGGCTAGCAGGAAAATATTTTCCGAGGCGGAACTTCCGAAGATGCCATAGGGCGTGTGCACCAAGGGAATCTTCGAGAAGTTCTGCCACGGGAGATTTCCCAACCCTTTCCTCCATCGATGGGGATGAAACTCTCCATCCATGTTGGCTTGGTCGTTGCCATAGCACATCTAGACTCATATCTGCCGCCTCTCTCCACTCTATCCCATGGCTTCCACCATACCTCTAACCCCAGGGAGGCGGAGATGGAGTCTTTCATGGGCTAGCAGGAAAATATTTTCCGAGGCGGAACTTCCGAAGATGCCATAGGGCGTGTGCACCAAGGGCATCTTCTAGAAGTTCCGCCACGGGAGATTTCCCAACCCTTTCCTCCATCCATGGGGATGAAACTCTCCATCCATGTTGGCTTGTTGAGTTGCTTGCCATGGCGTATCGATGATCCTTTTATAGGCACGGCGCCGCTTCTACTTTGTCTTCTTCCTCCGACAGGGCGTCATGCGCTACATGCTTTATCTCATCGAGCAGTGTGTCCACCCACGTGTCCTTATCCTACCGACAGCTTTAGTCCCGGTTTGAGCCCCCACCCGGTACTAAAGGTTACCCATGCGTCCTTATCCCACCGACACTTTTGTTAGATGACACAAAAACCACCTTTAGTCCCGGTTGCACCCACCAGCCGGTACTAAAGGTTAGCCACCCCCCAGATAAGGCCCTCCCAGATAAGGCCCCCCATCTTTTGTCCCGGTTTGAGCCCCCACCCGGGATGAAAGTTTCCCGCGCCACTGCGTTCCCGCGCTTTCCACCTGTTCCCACCTCTGTCTTCCCGCCATTTTTTAGTATATATATGTACGCTTGGCCTCCATTTACATATCACATCTAGACTCATCATTCTCTTCCCAAGGCTTCCATCGTATCTCTAACCACCCGGGAGGCGGAGGCGCTTTGCGCCTTGAACTGCCCCTGCCCACCGGGCTACCGCATCCCCACCGGCTGGATGTTGAGCGCCGGAGGGGTGCCGGTCCCTCCTGTCCCTCTAGGTGTGGAGCACTGAATGGCCATCACGAACCACTACCCAGTTGTGTTATGTATCTTAATTTTCAGTTGTGCTATGTATCCTTAGTGTTTGTGGGTTCCTTATCTTGTGATGGTTCCTTCTCTTTGTGTGATCACCTGCCGCGGCTCAGAACCCGGTCTTCAATGTCTAGTTTGATTGAGCAAGATGTATTACATGAAAGGGGACCTTTATGTCTCAAATAAAAGGTTTAATACATTACATAGATTTATGTCTCAAATAAAAGGTTTAATACATTACATAGATTTATGTCTCAAATAAAAGGTTTAATACATTATTACACATCACCAACATCTAGTGTTGTGGTTTTCTTCTACACCGTAGCCATGGATAATCTTCATCATTTAACAGGATGCTTGGGCCAGTTTTCACTTTGAAGGGCGGAATTTCATGAAACTTATTGTAATCTTCTGACATGTCTTTCTTGTCATCCACTCCCACGATGTTTCTTTTCCCTAAAAGAACTACGTGGCGCTTTGGCTCATCGTATTCTGTACTCTTTTGCTTATCTTTCCTTTTTCTCGGTTTGGTAGACATGTCCTTCACATAGAAAACCTGAGCCACATCGTTGGCTAGGACGAATGGTTCATCCATGTACGCAAGATTGTTGAGATCCACAGTTGTCATGCCGTACTTTTCGTCTACATGTACCCCGCCTCCTGTCAGCTTGACCCATTTGCACCGAAACAAAGGGACCTTAAAAGTAGGTCCATAGTCAAGTTCCCATATCTCCTCTATGTACCCATAATATGTGTCAATCTGCCCATTGTCATCTGTTGCATCAAAGCGGACACCACTGTTTTGGTTGGTGCTCTTTTTATCTTGGGCGATCGTGTAAAATGTATTCCCATTTATCTCGTACCCTTGGAAAGTACATATAGTCGAAGATGGTACCCTGGCCAACGAGTACAACTCATCTCCAACAGTGGTGTTATTCATGACATGTGTCTGCAACCAATTGCCAAAATTCTTCTCGTGTTCCCCTTTAATAAAGGTTTCAGGCTCCCCGGGTTTTCGGAGCATAGAATATTCTTGTGTCGATATACGGAGCCACCACGGTGGAATTGTGTAGAACTGTGTAGTGTGCTTGAGTGAAAGAATGCCCGTCCCTACATACCATTGATTTCCTTCCTAGTGTGCCTTTTCCAGTCATCCTCCCCTCATACCGAGATTCAGGAACACGAATCGGCTTTAGGTCAGGAAGAAAGTCAACAAAAAACTCAATGACCTCCTCTATTCCATAGCCCTTGGAGATGCTTCCTTCTGGCCTAGCACGGTTATGAACATATTTCTTTAAGACTCCCATGAACCTCTCGAAGGGGATATTGTGTAGAAACACAGGACCGAGAATTCTAATCTCTTCGACTATGTGAACTAGGAGGTGTGTCATAATATTGAAGAAGGATGGCGGGAACAACAACTCGAAGCTGACCAGACATTGGACCACATCAATCTGTAACCCTGATAGACTTTCTCGATCGATTACCTTCTGAGAAATTGCATTGAGGAATGCACATACCTTCACAATGGCTAGTCGAACATTTTCTGATAGAATTCCCCTCAATGCAACCGGAAGCAATTGCGTCATAAGCACATGGCAGTCATGAGACTTTAGGTTTTGAAATTTTTTATCTTTCATATTTACTATTCCCTTTATATTCGACAAGAAGCCAGACGGGACCTTGATACTGAAAAGGACTTCAAAAAATATTTTCTTCTCTTCTTTGGTAAGAGCGTAGCTGGCAAGCCCTGGATGCTTGCCGTCTCGTCCTTTATGATGTTGCTGGTCCTCCCGTGCTACCGGGGTATCTTTTGACTTCCCATACAAGCCCAGGAAGCCTAGAATATTCACGCAAAGATTCTTCGTCAGGTGCATCACGTCGATTGCAGAGCGTACCTCATGCACTTTCCAATAGGGTAGCTCCGAAAATATAGATTTCTTCTTCCACATGGGTGCGTGTCCGGTAATGGGGTCTTTCGGAACAGGTTGTCCTCCAGGACCCTTTCCAAAGATTACATCCAAATCCTTGACCGTACCAAATACATCAGCACCACTACGCGGGACAGGCTTCGTCCGGGTTTCTGCCTTGCCATTGAAATGCTTGCCTTTCTTCTTTAAGGGATGACTGGCAGGAAGAAAACGACGATTGTATTGGTACACATTCTTTCTATATTTATCCAAATATAGACTTTCAGTCTCATCTAAACAGTGCGTCCATGCATTGTATCCTTTGTTCGTCTATCCTGAAATGTTACTAAGAGCAGGCCAATCATTGATGGTTACGAACAACAACGTGTGTAGGTCAAATTCCTGCTGTTTGTGCTCATCCCACACACGTACACCTGGTTTGGCCCACAACTGTAGAAGTTCATCAACTAATGGCCTTAGGTACACATCAATGTCGTTGCCGGGTTGCTTCGGGCCTTGGATGAGCACTGGAATCATAATGAACTTCCGCTTCATGCACAACCAAGGAGGAAGGTTGTAGATACATAGAGTCACGGGCCAGGTGCTCTGACTGCAGTTATGCTCCCCAAAAGGATTCATGCCATCGGTACTTAGACCAAACCATAAGTTCCTTGCGTCACCAGAAAAGTCCGGGAAGTCTCTCTCGATTTTTCTCCACTGCCGACCATTAGCAGGGTGCCTCAACATCCCGTGTTTCTTACGGTCTTCCATGTGCCATCGCAACAACTTGGCATGCTCTTTATTTCTGAACAAACATTTCAACCATGGTATTATAGGAGCATACCACATCACCTTGGCAAGAACCCTCTTCCTGGGTTGCTCGCCCTCAACATCACCAGGGTCATCTTTTCTGATCTTATACCGCAATGCAGTGCATACCAGGCATTTATCCATATTCTCGTACTTCTCACCGCGGTAGAGGATGCAGTCATTAGGGCATGCATGTATCTTCTGCACGTCTAATCCTAGAGGGCATACAAGGTTCTTTGCTTCGTACGTACTGGAGGGCAATTGGTTATTTCTTGGAAGCAGCTTTTCAAATCCTGAGTTAGTCATACCGGTCTCTGCCTTCCACTTCAACAATTCCAGTGTGCTACCCAGCTTCTTCTGGCCATCTTCACAAGTTGGATACATCAATGTGTTGTGGTCCTATAACATCTGCTCGAACTGTAACCTCTCCTTTTCTGTGTCGCAGTCTCGCCTTACATCACTAATGACCCGACCAAAATCATCAACGGGCTCATCTGGTTCCCGTTCTTCACCCCCTTCTTCTTCATTATCTTCAACAACGGTATCATCGTATTCAGGGAACATAGATTGGTAGTTGTCATCATCGTTCTCTTCTTCATCGCCGTCTTCCATCATAACCCCTCTTTCTCCGTGCTTGGTCCAAACATTATAGCCGGACATGAAATCGGACCGAAGCAGGTGGCTCTGAATGTTTCTTGAGGAAGTGTGAGCCTGCTGATTCTGACATTCAACACATGGAAAACACATAAAACCATCTCGCCGCTTGTTTGCCTCGGCCACAAGGCGAAAAGAACGCACACCTTCTCTGTAAGCGTCAGAGCGTCGATCACCGTACATCCATGGGTGGCTCATCTGCATCATACAACCAAGCATATATATCAAACGCAATCACGATGCTTAAATTAGTACCACGCAGTAAAAATGAGAAAATAGTTGCTAACCTTTTAGGACACTTCAAACAAAGAGGAGAAATCTTAAGTGTCGCTCTGGCACCTCATATCATATTTTGTCTTGTGTGAACTCAAGTGGCATCGCTCTAACAGGCATTTCACCGAACACCTCTAGTGCATATGAAGAAAAAAGTTAGCACAAAGTTATACCCACCTCTCACATAGGAAAAAAACAGGAGAGAGTGGAGGGCTGGGTGCATATATATAGGGCCAAGCCATTAGTCCCGGTTTGAGCTACAAACTGGGACTAAATGTTCTGCCAGGAGCACGCGCGTCGGCCTAGACCCATTTGTCCCGGTTTGTATCTCAAACTGGGACTAATGGTTGATGGGTTCGTAGCATGTAAAACAAAAAATTTCTACCGCAAGACCGAACAAAACCCAGATCTAATCTAGATAAAAGCCAAGATCTAATCTATTAGACATGTGCAACGAGATAGATAGGAACTAACCCTCGCAGATCTGAAAGCGTTAACGAGATTAGATCTCGTGGTTGATGTAGTCGATCACTTGCCGATCTCAAGATCGTGTGGACGATCCTTCCGGCGTCGCGTTCCGGAAGCGCTTCCGCAGTCGGTCAAGTGGACGATCCTTCTGGCGCCGCGTTTCGGCAGCGCTTCCGCAGTCGGTCACACGTGCGGAGTCGAAGCAGACCTTCCTCTCCCTGTTCCAGCGAGCAGCGGAGGTAGTAGATCTTCTCCACGGAATCCCAGCAGCACGACGGTGTGGTGGTGGTGGTGGAGTAGAGAATTCTGCAGGGCTTCGCCTAAGCCGGAGCAGAGGGAAGGAGGAGGAGAGAGAGGCAGCGGCTAGAGCTTGTTATAAGAGAGAGCTAGGAGGGGGCGCCCCCTCCCCTCTATTTAAAGGAGGGACGCGCCTTGGGAGGCGGAGTCCTAGTAGGACTCCCCTCCCTCCTTGGGCCGGCGGGTTGGGAAGGGGGGAGGAGTCCTACTCCCCCAAGAATCCGTGTCTAGCCCCCACAAGGTTTCCTTGACCCTTTCTTGGTTTTCAAGCAAACACCAAGAACTCTTCTAGAACCTTCCAGAACATTCTGAAACCTTCTAGAATCCCCATACAAACACTCCGGAACATTTCCTAACTTAGAAAATGATTCCCAATATATGAATCTTATTCTCCGGACCATTCCGGATCTCCTCGTGATGTCCCGGATCCAATCCGAGACTCCGAACAACATTCGGTCTCCAACGCACATTCCATATCTACTTAAAACAACTTCGAACCTTAAGTGTGTCACCCTACGGTTTGTGAATATGTAGACATGATAGAGACACATCTCCTATCAATAACCATCATCTGGACCTGGAGATCCATAATGGCTCCCACATACTCAACGATGATTTCGCGATCGATTGAACCACTTACATACGAAACCAATTCCCTTTGTCACGCGATACTATACTTATCCGAGGTTTGATCGTCGGTATCTCTATACCTAGTTCTACCTCGTTACTAATAAGTACTCTTTACTCGTTCCTTGTTATGTCATCCCTTGTGACCCAGTCACATGCTTGCAAGCTAATTAGATGATATTCCACCGAGAGGGCCTAGAGCATATCTATCCATCATATGGATGGACAAATCCCAATCTTGGTTCATGCGCTTCAACACATACTTTCAGAATACCCAATGACACCTTTATGACCACCCAGTTACGAAGCGGTGTTTGATGTCATCAAAGTACCCATCCGGTGATGGTGATTAACATAACCTCATGGTCGAAGGATTAGGTTACTATGTATTTTAAAGCTTATAGCAAACGAACTTAATGACTTGATCTTATGCTATGCTTACTACGGGTGTGTGTCCATCACATCATTCTCCTAATGATATGATCTTGTTATTAACAACATCCAATGTCCATGATCAGGAAACCATGATCATCCATTAATCAACAAGCTAGTTTAACAAGAGGCTTACTAGGGACTCTTTTATGTTTACAAAACACACATGTATTAGTGTTTCCTAATAATACAATTATAGCATGGGATGTAAACATTTATCATAAACATAAAGATATAATAATAACCACTTTATTATTGCCTCTTGTGCATATCTCCAACAGTCTCCCACTTGCACTAGAGTCAATAATCTAGTTAAAAAACTTGTGCAATCAACACCTATGGCTTTCTGGTGTTGTATAGACACTATTGCTAGTGGTAAACATAATCTTCGGATCTGACACTTCCAGGTCCATGTGTATTTGCATGTCCTTGCATCTCTACGCATTACTCATTCTCCAATGAGATGGCATTGTATAAATTTGGTCCTTTGGTGAGACCTTTAGTTCCTTGGGATTAAATCATGTTGATACAATTGTCGTACAATGTATCTTCATAGTATTAGCCCACTTTGAACCACACCTAGTTTGATAACAAACTACTTTAACACAAATGCCCTCCTTTGCTGCTACTATAGCAGTTTATATACTTAGCCTTTTGTTGTAGTATCTGTTACAATGTCTCAATTTTGGAACTCATCCAAATCCATCATGGAACATCCTTTCCATTACATTGTGCTGCCCATAATCTAAATTGAGATAAATTTAATTTGTATCTTGTGACAAACTAGTATCAACGTAACACTTTACAATGAACTACCTTTAACTATTTGTCACTTATACATGATATATTGTTAGTTCTTCCAAAGCTCATAAGAATATCTTTACTATTGTCGAATGATCATATTATGAATCATTCTGGTATAAGCTCATAACATTTAGAGTATAGGACATATCTGGATGTGTACATCTGAAAGAATGATTGATCAAAATATTCTTGTGATTTCACCAAGTGTCAAAACACTTGAATCTCGTGTCAACACACTCGAATCTTGATTCAGTCCTTTCCGTGCGTCAAGAACCTTTCTTGTTGTTTCCATATTGAACTCATTCAACATCTTATCTATGTACATTTGGTTAAACCATATTAGCGCCTCAATCTATCCATATAGACATTGATGCCTAATTCTTGGGTTATGCCTAAGTCTTTCATCGAAATGAAATTCTTAACCTGTGTCAATATAAGATACATCATTTCCAATCAACAATATGTCCTCTACATAATGTATTAGAAATATATGTCTCAGCGCTCCCACTTAATTTCTTGCAAATGCAAGCATCTTCATCATCTCCGATGAATTTAAACTCTTTTAACAGTTTCATCATGGTGAAGATTCCAACTCCGCTATGCTTACTTCAACCATTGAAGTTTTGCATACTCTTTTAGCATCCTTTGAATTAAGAAAACCCTTTGGATCGTGTCATGTACACATCCTAGGTAACCATTCTATTAGAAGAACTTGTTTTGTTTGTTCAACTACCATATACCAATAAATGTAGTGGTTGCTACATTAATCTGTCCAGACTAAATATCGCTATGAAAGATCAAATCTTATCATAGTCAATTCCTTGAACATTGTCATAAACTCTTTCTGACATGTCGACTAGTTCATAGATTTGAAACATCCATGTCTATTTCTTTATAGATCCAAACACGACCGATAGGCTTCACGCCTTTCTGGAGGGTCTTCTAAGTTCAGAAACTTGATTTCTCGTGTATGGATACTATCACGGATTCCATGACTTCTAGTCATTTTATGGAGTCAGGGCCCATCATCGCTTCTTTGCATGTAGTCGGTTCATCATTGTCAAAACAATAACGACTTGCTTATCAAATCTTACTATTTGATTCTTACCGACCCACACGGTTCTATAGGAACTCTAATCTCCGAGATCACACCTTTTGTAATCACGAGAGCCATGAGCATTGTGGCCGCCACCGGGACACTTTCCGGCGCTGCGCTACTTAGCACATATAGCTAAGGTTCAACAACCTTATCAAAGTTCTATTGTCCTCCCACTTAACTTTTCACGAAAAATTCCTTCTCAAGAAACTTGACGTTCCAAGCGACAAACTCTTTTGTCCTTGGCGTTATGGACAAATTCCCAAAAAATTCCTTAGAATAACCTACAAAGACGTGCTTATCCGAATTTGGTTGTAAACATTTTACTTATGCATAGCATACCAAAATTTAAGAAAAGACAATTCGGGTTTTATCACAAACCATAACCCATATGGTGTCATTTCAACAGATCACGATGGAGCTCTTTTCAGTGTAAAAGCAGTAGTCACTAAAGCTTTAATCTTTAATATATAATGGCAGTTTTTATAAATGACACCTTTGATCTTACCATGTCAAACAAGGTTTCATTACATATCTTGAACACTCCATACTCCTATGGTGTTTTGGGAAATGCAAATCCATGGAACGATTCCACGAATCTTTAGGTGTTTTGCTAAACTTGTAACTCAAACATCTTTCTTTATAATCCAATCATAAACTCTTTTATTTTCTTGTTACACTGATTTTCCACTTCATCTTGAAAGTCTTTGAACATTTTTCAAATGTTTCATACTTTTTCCTTATTGAGTAAGTATATACATATACTCACTCAAATCTTCGGAGAAAGCATATGAAGTTGAAATCCATCGCCCACGACCACACATAATGGACTATATACATCAATATGTACAAATTCCAATCAGTTAGTCGTCCGTTCCTCTTTTGGCCTACGAACGGAGTTTTAATTATCTCCAGGAAAGTATCACAAGCGTCATTTGATCCAAATCAAAGACTCCAAAAATCCATCAACATGGAGTTTCTTCATGTCTCCCTTTCAATATAATTTAAACGACGATGTCACTTCGCAAGTGATCTTTCAATCATTTGTCTTGCGACATTTTAGCATTAGTTTTATGGTCGTTATTTCTCCTACCGGACTTGTATATTATCCATCTATTATGGAATACGGTAATTATTTGAACAATCTTTTGTCGTCATAATACCTGATCAAAATAACAATTATTGAAACAAATCTTGAAGGCAAGCTTTGATGTTAACGAGCAACACAACAACCCTTTGTTTGTTTTCGATGAACATCATCACATTTTCTCTTGCTAGTTACTTAGGCCATTGCAGTTCATGAATTGTGTTGTCCTGTATGACACTTCATACCAACCAATTCGGTATCCAATACCGGAGAACCACATTGTTTAACAAGCAAGGAATACAACCATAACATGTATATCTTCTATATGCCTAAGTTGGACATCTCCAACCTTTTATTTTCTGCCAAATATTTTATAGATTCTCTTTCAGCAATTCCTTTTCTTTTAAAAGAATCTATCAACATCAACAGTGGTGTCATCAACATGACACATGGTACAAAGCATATATAGTCAACCACTAATACCTTTGGACTTGCACTTTGAGGTGGATCACCATCACCAAATGTTTGGTGTTCTTTCAAAAATCCATTCTTTAGTAATCTTTTAGTGTAGTAAACATTTTACTTACATCTTATATTCATCCTTATCATGACAACTTTCATGATCAAGCTGCTATAGCTTATAAAGGTGAATTGCGAGTATAATGTTTCTTTTTCAAAACCTTTGGAGGATTAGGACGACTAGTGTCTCCAACCTTCACAAATTCTCATCAAATATGAGGACGTATACTCTATCATGTTGTAACCAACACATTGTTTTAGATATCGCAATACCTTTCACATATGATGGTTTCTGAAACATTGCTTTCAGCTCTTAGATAAACTTGATATTAAAAACAATCTTTTGAGTATCAAGAATCATGGAGGCAAACATGATACATTAGATACTAACACTGGAATTGTTACTCTTGATTTAATACTACTTATTAAACTTCATGGAGCAAATAGAGTTTGCTGAAAGTTTGCAATAGTACTTATAAACTTTAAATTGACATTCAAAACAATACGATACCAGATCGTAAAGTAAATATCCAGAATTTCTATAGTTCTACTATCTCAACTATAACTAAGCGTAAGGTGGTGAACGGATGCCAATGACTACAACAAACTATGCAAATTCACTTTGATTGTGTTTATGATAAATTGAGTTCGACTAATCCAAATTACAAATGAAATCCCACTCAAAACAACATCCCTCGAGTTGTTTTAGTGATTACACGAACCAAATCCACTACACCAAGTCCGATCATCACGTGAGATGATGTAGCTTCAAAGGCGAACAATCAACATGTTCATCATATCATCCATATGACTCGTGCTTTACCTTTCGGTATTCCGTGTTCCGAGACCATGTCTGTACATGCTAGGCTCGTCAAGATTAACCTTAGTATCCGCATGTGCAAATCTGGCTTGCACCCGTTGTATGCACACGTAGAGTCTATCACACCCGATCATCACGAGATGCTTCGAAACGACGAGTCTTAGCAACGGTGCCAACTAAGGACGAACACTTTATTACTTGATATTTAGTGAGAGGGATCATCTTATAATGCTACCGTCGCGATCTAAGCAATACAAGATGCATAAAGGATTAACATCACAGGCAATTCATAATAAGTGTGATATGATATGGCCCTTTCTTCTTGCGCCTTTGATCTCCATCTCCAAAGCATGGACATGATCTGCATCATCACCAGCGTGGCGTCAAGGTCCGTGGCGCCGCTTCATGGTTGTCCTTCATCACTAGCAACTATTACAACTACTTGGAACAAAGCTATTACAAGATGAATAGACACGCAGGTCTTAACAGAATTGAAAACAACCATTAGGCTCCTGCTGGTTGCCATATTACAACAAGGATCATTGCATACATCAAATACAATCATAATCACATGATGGCCATATCACATCACAAAACCCCTGCAAAAACAAGTTAGACGCCTCTAATTTTCTTTGCATTTTTTATGTGGTTTGGGGCTTTCGCATAAGACCGATCTTACCTACGAACAAGAACCACAACGTTGATACAAGTGTTGTCAGATGCTCATTGTAAATTGAATCTTAAATATGGTGGGAGAGACAGACACCTGCAAAGCCACTTGTGCAAAGCAAGTTGCACGTCAAGCGTGGAGCAAGTCTCATGTGCGATGACATGTAATGTTAGCCCGAGCCGCTTCATCCCATCATGGCGCAAGATGCAAAGTACACGCTAAGACACCGACAACAAAAACATCAACGCCCACAAAAACATTGTGTTCTACTCGTGCAACAGATCTACGCATAGATATGGCTCTGATACCACTGATGGGTTCGTAGCATGTAAAACAAAAAAATTCTACCACAAGAACGAACAAAACCCAGATCTAATCTAGATAAAAGCCAAGATCTAATCTATTAGACATGTGCAACGAGATAGATAGGAACTAACCCTCGCAGATCCAAAAGTGTTAACGAGATTAGATCTCGTGGTTGATGTAGTCGATCACTTGCCGATCTCAAGATCGTGTGGACGATCCTTCCGGCGTCGCGTTCCGGCAGCGCTTCCGCAGTCGATCAAGTGGACGATCCTTCTAGCGCCGCGTTTCGGCAGCGCTTCCGCAGTCGGTCACATGTGCGGAGTCTCAGCAGACCTTCCTCTCCCCGTTCCAGGGAGCAGCGGAGGTAGTAGATCTTCTCCACGGAATCCCAGCAGCACGACGGTGTGGTGGTGGTGGTGGAGTAGAGAATTCTGCAGGGCTTCGCCTAAGCCGGAGCAGAGGGAAGGAGGAGGAGAGAGGCGGCGGCTAGAGCTTGTTATAAGAGAGAGCTAGGAGGGGGCGCCCCCTCCCCTCTATTTAAAGGAGGGAGGCGCCTTGGGAGGCGGAGTCCTAGTAGGACTCCCCTCCCTCCTTGGGCCGGCGGGTTGGGATGGGGGGAGGAGTCCTCCTCCCCCATGAATCCGTGTCTAGCCCCCACAAGGTTTCCTTGACCCTTTCTTGGTTTTCAAGCAAACACCAAGAACTCTTCTAGAACCTTCCAGAACATTCCGAAACCTTCTAGAATCCCCATACAAACACTCCGGAACATTTCCTAACTTAGAAAATGATCCCCAATATATGAATCTTATTCTCCGGACCATTCTGGATCTCCTCGTGATGTCCCGGATCCAATCCGAGACTCCGAACAACATTCGGTCTCCAACGCACATTCCATATCTACTTAAAACAACTTCGAACCTTAAGTGTGTCACCCTACGGTTCGTGAATATGTAGACATGATAGAGACACATCTCCTATCAATAACCATCAGCGGGACCTGGAGATCCGTAATGGCTCCCACATACTCAACGATGATTTCGCGATCGATTGAACCACTTACATATGAAACCAATTCCCTTTGTCACGCGATACTATACTTATCCGAGGTTTGATCGTCGGTATCTCTATACCTAGTTCTACCTCGTTACTAATAAGTACTCTTTACTCGTTCCGTGTTATGTCATCCCTTGTGACCCAGTCACATGCTTGCAAGCTAATTAGATGACATTCCACCGAGAGGGCCCAGAGCATATCTATCCGTCATATGGATGGAAAAATCCCAATCTTGGTTCATGCGCTTCAACACATACTTTCTGAATACCCAATGACACCTTTATGACCACCCAGTTACGAAGCGGTGTTTGATGTCATCAAAGTACCCATCCGGTGATGGTGATTAACATAACCTCATGGTCGAAGGATTAGGTTACTGTGTATTTTAAAGATTATAGCAAACGAACTTAATAACTTGATCTTATGCTATGCTTACTACGGGTGTGTGTCCATCACATCATTCTCCTAATGATATGATCTTGTTATTAACGACATCCAATGTCCATGATTAGGAAACCATGATCATCCATTAATCAACAAGCTAGTTTAACAAGAGGCTTACTAGGGACTCTTTTATGTTGACAAAACACACATGTATTAGTGTTTCCTAATAATACAATTATAGCATGGGATGTAAACATTTATCATAAACATAAAGATATAATAATAACCACTTTATTATTGCCTCTTGGGCGTATCTCCAACAAGTGTACAACGTTAGTCGATACAAGAAAGGGAAGAAAGCTCCTCGAAAAGTGGTATGGTACTTTCCTATCACTCCTCGTCTGCAACGCTATTTCGCAGACCCTAAGGAAGCAAATCTCATGCGCTGGCATGCAGAAAGAAAGAAGCCAACAGATGACGATGACCCTGAAAAGGACGAGCTGCTGACACACCCTTCAGATGGTAGCTAGTGGAAAGCATTAGACCTCGAATTCCCAGAATTCGTTGGAGATTCAAGAAACATCAGGCTAGGTGCAAGCACCGATGGACTCAATCCGTTGGGTAGCCAGAGCAGCACGCACAACACTTGGCCTGTGTTTATATGGATGTACAACCTCCCTCCCTGGTTGTGCATGAAAAAGAAGTACATGCAAATGAGTATGCTAATTCAAGGGCCAAAACAACCTGGTACCGACATCAATCTATATCTCGGGCTATTGAAAGAGGAGCTAGCCATGTCATGGGAATCCGGAGCCAATACGTATGACGCTGTCGCACAAGATTATTTCACTATGAGAGCCGTGTTAGTCACTATGGTGCAAGACTATCCAGGTTGTGGATATTTCTCGGGGTAGGTTTTCCAAGGATTCTACGCATGCGTTAGGTGCATGGATAACATGACCTATCTCCAACTAGAGAAAGATCCAGGGTCTTCGAAAACCATGTTCATGGGGCACCGAAGATGGCTTGGAAAGAATGATGCATGGAGAAAACGTGGAGGTCTGTTCAATGGAAAATCCGAGACCCGAGGAATCCCAGAGCAGAGGAGCAGTGAAGAAGTGGATGAATTGCTGAAAAACTGGAAAGAGTGTCCTAAACCGGGAAAGAAGCGAAAGAGACAGCAAGACAAGCCGTTGATGAAGGTATGGAAAACAAGGTCTGTTTTCCGGGAGTTGCCATACTGGAAGTTTCTCCACACGCCTCATAGCCTTGACATCATGCATATCACGAAGAACGTGTGCGAGAGTCTAGTCGCCACCCTAATCAACATGCCAGATAGGACGAAAGATGATCCTAAAGCAAGGAACGACTTGATATTCATGGACATCCGAAAGGATCTTCACGGAGGACTCCCTACTCCTGATGATCAGGAAGATGATGTTGATCATCAGTCGGAGGTGACACAACAAGGTCGTCGAAAGGGTAAAAAGGTCAAGAAGAACGAATATTACTGCCCCCTTCGTGCTTCACACTAAGCCAGGATGAGATCAAACAGTTTTTCAAGTGCCTTCTAGGAGTCAAATTTCCTTACGGCTACGCTGGCAAGATAAGCAGGTACCTAGATGAGGCTAAGCAGAGGTTTAGTGGGATGAAGTCTCATGACTGTGCCGTGCTAATGACGCAGATACTTCCGGTTGCACTACAAGGTATAATGGACGAGCATGTCCGAGAAACATTGTTTGGGCTCTGCAAGTTTTTTGACGTCGTCTCTCGAAAGTCAATTGGCGTGAAACAGCTCGGGAGGCTACAAGAGGAGATCATGGTGATACTATGCGAGCTCGAGATCTACTTCCCACCCACATTCTTCGACATTATGGTGCATCTGCTGGTCCATATCATGGAGGATATCATCCAACTCGGGCCGATGTTCCTCCGCAGCATGATGCCGTTCGAAAGGATGAATGGACACATCAAAGGATACGTTCGCAACAGGTCCCGTCCAGATGGAAGCATAGCCAAGGGCTTTCTGGCCGAAGAGTGCATCTCTTTCTGCACGAATTATCTTAGCATCGAGAACCCTGTCGGTCTTCCCGTCAATAGGCACCTTGGCAAGCTCGATGGATCGGGTCACCGAGAGGGTCGTCGCGTACTGCATGCAGACTACGATTGTCGACGCGCAGACTTTGATAGAGCAAACCTAGTCGCGCTACAACATTTAGAACTAGTCGATCCTTGGGTACAAAAGCACAAAAGGTCAATCGAGAAGAAGTATAGTGACCGGGGCATACAGAGGATGCAGGGAGAAATAATCAAAGAGCACAACTCAGATTTCACGCGTTGGTTTAGGCAGACGCTCTTAGATAATCCCCCGCAATCACATTCGGCGGAGGAAAACATCATATTCACCTTGTCGCAGGGACCCATGCACAACCTGGTGACCTATCTGTTGGAGATATGCCCAAGAGGCAATAATAAAAGTGATTATTATTATATGTTTGTGTTTATGATGAATGTTTACATCCCATGCTATAATTGTATTATTAGGAAACACTAATACATGTGTGTTTTGTAAACATATAAGAGTCCCTAGTAAGCCTCTTGTTAAACTAGCTTGCTGATTAATTGATGATCATGGTTTCCTGATCATGGACATTAGGATGTGATTAATAACAAGGTTATATCATTAGGAGAATGATGTGATGGACACACACCCCTAGTAAGCGTAGCATAAGATCAAGTCATTAAGTTCGTATTGCTGTAAACTTTCAAATACATAGTAACCTATTCCTTCGACCATGAGGTTATGTTAATCACCATCACCGGATGGATACTTTGATGACATCAAACGCCGCTTCGTAACTGGGTGGTTATAAAAGTGTCATTGGGTATTCTGAAAGTATGTGTTGAAGCGCATGAACCAAGATTGGGATTTGTCCATCCATATGACGGATAGATATGCTCTGGGCCCTCTCGGCGGAATGTCATCTAGTTAGCTTGCAAGCATGTGACTGGGTCACAAGGGATGACATATCACGGAACGAGTAAAGAGTACTTATCAGTAACGAGGTAGAACTAGGTATGGAGATACCGACGATCAAACCTCGGATAAGTATAGTATCGCGAGACAAAGGGAATTAGTTTCGTATGTAAGTGGTTCAATCGATCGCGAAGTCTTCGTTGAGTATGTGGGAGCCATTATGGATCTCCAGGTCCCGCTGATGGTTATTGATAGGAGATGTGTCTCTATCATGTCTACATATTCACGAACCGTAGGGTGACACACTTAAGGTTCGAAGTTGTTTTAAGTAGATATGGAATGTGCGTTGGAGACCGAATGTTGTTCGGAGGCTCGGATTGGATTCGGGACATCACGAGGAGATCCGGAATGGTCCGGAGAATAAGATTCATATATAGGGGATCATTTTCTAAGTTAGGAAATGTTCCGGAGTGTTTGTATGAGGATTCTAGAAGGTTTTGGAATGTTCCGGAAGGTTCTAGAAGATATCTTGGATTTTGCTTGAAAATCAAGATAGGGATCAAGGAGTCCTGGTGGGTCAAGATACGGAGTCGTGGGGGAGAAGGACTCCTCCCCCACCTCCAATCCGTCGGCCTACAAGGGAGGGGAGTCCTACAAGGACTCCCCCTCCCTAGGCACCTCCCTTCTTTAAATAGAGGGGTAGGGGCGCCCCCTCCTCCCCTGCTCCCATAACACCCAATCTCTGCCGCTTCTCTCCTCCACCATCTTCTGCACAAGCATAGGCGAAGCCCTGCAGAATTCTCTACTCCACCACCACGCCGTCGTGCTGCTGGGATTCCGTGGAGAAGATCTACTACCTACGCTGCTCGCTCGAACGGGGAGAGGAAGGTCTGCTTCGACTCCGCACGTGTGACCGACTGCGGAAGCGCTGCCGAATCGCGGCGCCGGAAGGATTGTCTACTTGACCGACGGCGGAAGCGCTGCTGGAACGCGACGCCGGAAGGATCGTCCACACGATTTTGAGATCGGCAAGTGATCGACTACATCAACCACGAGATCTAATCTCGTTAACGCTTTCGGATCTACGAGGGTTAGTTCCTATCTATCTCGTTGCTCATGTCTAATAGATTAGTTCTTGGCTTTTATCTAGATTAGATCTGGGTTTTGTTCGTTCTTGCGGTAGAAATTTTTTGTTTTCCATGCTACGAACCCATCAGTGGTATCAGAGCCGTATCTATGCGTAGATCTGTTGCACGAGTAGAACACAATGTTTTTTGTGGGCGTTGATGCTTTTGTTGTCGGTGACTTAGCGTGCACTTTGCATCTTGCGGCATGGTGGGATGAAGCGGCTCGGGCTAACATTACATGTCATCGCACATGAGACTTGCTCCACGCTTGACGTGCAACTTGCTTTGCACAAGTGGCTTTGCGGGTGTCTGTCTCTCCTACCATAGTTAAGATTCAATTTACAATGAGCATCTTGACAACACTTGTATCAACGTTGTGGTTCTTTTTCGTAGGTAAGATCGGTCTTATGCGAAAGCCCCAAACCACGTAAAACTTGCAAAGAAAATTAGAGGCGTCTAACTTGTTTTTGCAGGGGTTCTGTGATGTGATATGGCCATCATGTGATTGTGATTGTATTTGATGTATGTAATGATCCTTGTTGTAATATGGCAACCGGCAGGAGCCTAATGCTTGTCTTTAATTCTGTTAAGACCTGCGTGTCTATTCATCTTGTAATAGCTTTATTCCAAGTAGTTGTAATAGTTTCTAGTGATGATGGACAACCATGAAGAGGCACCACTGACCTTGACGCAATGCTGGTGATGATGGAGATCATGTTCGGGATTTGGAGATGGAGATCAAAGGCGCAAGAAGAAAAGGCCATATCGTATCACACAAATTATGAATTGCCTGTGATGTTAATCCTTTATGCATCTTGTATTGCTTAGATCGCGACGGTAGCATTATAAGATGATCCCTCTCACTAAATATCAAGTAATAAAGTGTTCACCCTTAGTTGGCACCGTTGCTAAGACTCGTCGTTTCGAAGCATCTCGTGATGATCGGATGTGATAGATTCTACGTGTGCATACAACGGGTGCAAGCCAGATTTGCACATGCGGAAACTAAGGTTATCTTGACGAGCCTAGCATGTACAGACATGGTCTCGGAACACGGAATACAGAAAGGTAGAGGATGAGTCATATAATTGATATGATGAACATGAAGATTGTTCGCCGATGAAACTACATCTTCTCTCGTGAAGATCGGACTTGGTGTAGTGGACTTGGTTCGTGTAATCACTAAGACAATGTGAGGGATGTTGTTTTGAGTGGGAGTTCACCTAGTTAGTTTAAGAATTAAATTTGAACTCAATTTGTCATAAACTTAGTCTAAACTACTTGCAAATTGTTGTGGATTATGGCGACCCCCTCCATCAATTTCAATGCGTTCCTAGAAAAAGAAAAGCTTAAAAACAATGGAAGCAATTTCACGGACTGGTTCCGTGGACTGAAGATCGTCCTCAGGGCTGGTCAGTTGACCTATGTGCTCGATGCACCGCTAGGTGACCCACCTGCAGATAATGCCACCAATGACGAAAATAATGTTTTCGCCACTCGGAAGAATCATTACTCCACAATTCAGTGTGCCATCCTGTACGGTTTAGAAGCGGAGCTCCAACAGCGTTTTGAGCACCACGACCCGTTCGAGATCATTAAGGAGCTCAGGCTAATTTTTGAGACTCGCGCGGCCATGGAGAGCTATGAGGCCTCCGAGATTTTCTTTAACTGTAAGATGGAAGAGGGAAGCTCCGTTAGCGAGCACGTGCTCACCATGTCTGGGTACGCTAAGAAGCTCCAAAAGTTGGGAATATCGATTCCTAATGAATTGGGGATTCACCGTCTCCTTCAATCACTGCCACCAAGTTACAAGAACTTTGTGATGAACTACAACATGCACTGCATGAACAAGACGTTGCCTGAACTGTCGTCCATGCTGAAAACTGCTGAAGTGGAGATCAAGAAGGAGCAACAAGTGTTGATGGTCAATAAGACCACCAATTTCAAGGAACGGGGCAAGCCTAAGAACAAGGGCAACTTCAAGAAGGACGGCAAGAAAGTTGTCGCACCTGCTAAGAAGCCCAAGGCTGGTCCTAATCCTGAAACTGAGTGCTTCTACTGCAAGGGTGCTGGTCACTGGAAGCATAACTGCCCCAAGTACCTGGCGGATCTGAAGAACGGCAACATCAAGAAGAAAGGTATATTTGATATATATGTTATAGATGTGTATCTTACTAGTAATCGTAGTAGTGCCTGGGTATTTGATACTGGTTCGGTTGCTCATATTTGTAACTCGAAACAGGAGTTGCGGAATAAACGAAGACTGGCAAGAGACGAGGTGACGATGCACGTTGGAAATGGCTCCAAGGTTGATGTGATCGCCGTCGGCACGCTCCCTCTACATCTACCTTCGGGATTAGTTTTAAATTTAAATAATTGTTATTTGGTGCCTGCGTTAAGCATGAACATTATATCTGGATCCTATTTATTGCGAGATGGTTACTCTTTTAAGTCCGAGAATAAAGGTTGTTCGATTTATATGAGTAATATCTTTTATGGTAATGCACCTGAGATGAATGGTTTATTCTTACTGAATCTCGATAGTAGTGATACACATGTTCACAACATAGATGCTAAACGAATTAAATTGAATGATAATTCTACATACATGTGGCACTGTCGTCTTGGTCACATTGGAGTGAAGCGTATGAAGAAACTCCATTCAGATGGACTTCTTGAATCACTTGATTTTGAATCACTTGAAAGATGCGAAGCATGTCTAATGGGAAAAATGACTAAGACTCCATTCTCTGGTACAATGGAGCGAGCTACAGACTTATTGGAAATAATACATACCGATGTGTGCGGTCCAATGAGTGTAGCATCACGTGGTGGATATCGTTATGTTCTCACTTTCACGAATGACTTGAGTAGATATGGGTATGTCTACTTTATGAAACATAAGTCCGAAACTTTCGAGAAGTTTAAGGAATTTCAAAGTGAAGTGGAAAATCATCGTAACAAGAAGATTAAGTTTCTGCGTTCTGATCGCGGAGGTGAATATCTGAGTTATGAGTTTGGCATGCATTTGAAGAAATGTGGAATACTTTCACAGCTGACACCGCCGGGAACACCACAACGTAATGGTGTGTCCGAACGTCGTAATCGAACTCTCTTAGATATGGTTTGGTCTATGATGTCTCTTACAGATTTACCGTTATCATTTTGGGGCTATGCATTAGAGACAGCCGCATTCACTTTAAATAGGGCACCATCTAAATCCGTTGAAACGACACCGTACGAATTGTGGTTTGGTAAGAAACCTAAGTTGTCGTTCCTTAAAGTTTGGGGTTGCGAGGCATATGTAAAGAAGTTACAACCTGATAAGCTAGAACCCAAAGCGGAGAAATGCGTCTTCATACGATACCCTAAAGAAACGATTGGGTATACCTTCTATCATAGCTCCGAAGGCAAAGTTTTCGTTGCCAAGAATGGATCCTTTCTTGAGAAGGAGTTTCTCTCGAAGGAGGTGACTGGAAGGAAAGTAGAACTCGATGAGGTTATTGAACCTTCTCTCGGATTTGAGAGTAGCGCAGCACCAGAAGATGTTTTTGTGCCGCCTGCACCAATTGAAGAGGAAGCTAATGATAATGATCATGAAACTTCAAACGAAGTTACTACTGAACCTCGCAGGTCAACGAGGGTTCGTACCACTCCTGATTGGTATGACTCTGCCTTGAACGTCATGTTGGTGGACAACGCTGATGACCCTGCGACGTATGAAGAAGCTATGGTGAGCCCAGATTCTGACAAATGGCTAGAAGCCATGAAATCCGAAATGGGATCCATGTACGAAAACCAAGTGTGGACTTTGGTGGACTTACCGGATGGCCGTAAGGCTGTCGAGAACAAATGGATTTTCAAGAGAAAAACAGATGCTGATGGTAATGTTACCGTCTATAAAGCTCGACTTGTCGCGAAAGGGTTCCGACAAATTCAAGGAGTTGACTATGATGAGACTTTCTCCCCAGTAGCGAAGCTAAAGTCTGTGAGGATTTTGTTAGCAATTGCTGCACATTTCGATTATGAGATTTGGCAGATGGATGTCAAAACGGCGTTCCTTAATGGTGACATTGAGGAAGAGTTGTATATGGTACAACCCAAGGGTTTTGTCGATCCTAAAGATGCTGACAAGGTATGCAAGCTTCAGTGCTCCATTTATGGACTGAAGCAAGCATCCCGTAGTTGGAATCAACGTTTTGATAAAGTAATCAAAAACTTTGGATTTATACAAACTTATGGAGAAGCTTGTATTTACAAGAAAGTGAGTGGGAGCTCTGTAGCATTCCTAGTACTATATGTAGATGACATATTGTTGATTGGGAATGATATAGAACTTCTTAATAGCATCAAAGCCTATTTGAATAATAGTTTTTCAATGAAGGATCTTGGCGAAGCGGCATACATTCTAGGCATCAAGATTTATAGAGATAGATCAAGACGCCTAATAGCGCTTTCACAAAGTACATACTTGGACAAAGTTCTAAAGAAGTTTAGAATGGAAGATAGCAAGAAAGGGTTCGTGCCCATGTTGTCAGGTAAGACCTTGAGTAAAACTCAAAGTCCAGCTACGGCAGAAGATAGAGAGAAAATGAATAATATTCCCTATGCCTCAGCCATAGGTTCTATCATGTATGCCATGTTGTGTACAATACCGGATATAGCACATGCTGTTAGTTTGACTAGCAGATATCAAAGTGATCCTGGAACGGAACACTGGACAGCGGTCAAGAATATCCTAAAGTACCTTAATAGGACTAAGGATATGGTTCTTTCTTATGGAGGTGATGAACAACTTGTTGTAAATGGTTACACCGATGCTAGTTGGAACACCGATCCGGATGACTCAAAGTCACAGTCGGGATACGTATTTATTTTGAATGGTGCTGCAGTGAGCTGGAGGAGTGCGAAGCAAAGCGTTGTGGCGAAATCTTCAACTGAATCGGAATACATAGCTGCTTCAGAGGCTGCACAAGAAGCCGTTTGGATGAAGGAATTCATTACTGAACTTGGTGTGGTTCCCAGTGCGTTGGACCCGATGGCCATCTACTATGACAACACAGGTGCCATGGCTAATGCACAAGAGCCAAGGTCACATAGCAAGCTGAAGCACATCAAGCTACGTTTCCACGCTATTCGCGAGTATGTCAGAGATGGTGACATAAAGATTTGCAAAGTACACACTGATCTGAATGTGGCAGATCCGTTGACTAAACCTCTCCCTAGGGCAAAGCATGACCAACACCAGAACGCCATGGGTGTTCGGTATATTACCATGTAATCTAGATTATTGACTCTAGTGCAAGTGGGAGACTGTTGGAGATATACCCAAGAGGCAATAATAAAAGTGATTATTATTGTATCTTTGTGTTTATGATGAATGTTTACATCCCATGCTATAATTGTATTATTAGGAAACACTAATACATGTCTGTTTTGTAAACATATAAGAGTCCCTAGTAAGCCTCTTGTTAAACTAGCTTGTTGATTAATTGATGATCATGGTTTCCTGATCATGGACATTAGGATGTGATTAATAACAAGTTTATATCATTAGGAGAATGATGTGATGGACACACACCCCTAGTAAGCGTAGCATAAGATCAAGTCATTAAGTTCGTATTGCTGTAAGCTTTCAAATACATAGTAACCTATTCCTTCGACCATGAGGTTATGTTAATCACCACCACCGGATGGATACTTTGATGACATCAAACGCCGCTTCGTAACTGGGTGGTTATAAAAGTGTCATTGGGTATTCTGAAAGTATGTGTTGAAGCGCATGAACCAAGATTGGGATTTGTCCATCCATATGACGGATAGATATGCTCTGGGCCCTCTCGGCGGAATGTCATCTAGTTACCTTGCAAGCATGTGACTGGGTCACAAGGGATGACATATCATGGAACGAGTAAAGAGTACTTATCAGTAACGAGGTAGAACTAGGTATGGAGATACCGACGATCAAACCTCGGATAAGTATAGTATCGCGAGACAAAGGGAATTAGTTTCGTATGTAAGTGGTTCAATCGATCGCGAAGTCTTCGTTGAGTATGTGGGAGCCATTATGGATCTCCAGGTCCCGCTGATGGTTATTGATAGGAGATGTGTCTCTATCATGTCTACATATTCACGAACCGTAGGGTGACACACTTAAGGTTCGAAGTTGTTTTAAGTAGATATGGAATGTGCGTTGGAGACCGAATGTTGTTCGGAGTCTCGGATTGGATTCAGGACATCACGAGGAGATCCGGAATGGTCCAGAGAATAAGATTCATATATAGGGGACCATTTTCTAAGTTAGGAAATGTTCCGGAGTGTTTGTATGAGGATTCTAGAAGGTTTCGGAATGTTCCGGAAGGTTCTAGAAGATATCTTGGATTTTGCTTGAAAATCAAGATAGGGATCAAGGAGTCCTGGTGGGTCAAGATACGGAGTCGGGGAGGAGGACTCCTCCCCCACCTCCAATCCGCCGGCCTACAAGGGAGGGGAGTCCTACAAGGACTCCCCCTCCCTAGGCGCCTCCCTTCTTTAAATAGAGGGGTAGGGGCGCCCCCTCCTCCCCTGCTCCCATAACACCCAATCTCTGCCGCCTCTCTCCTCCACCATCTTCTGCACAGGCATAGGCGACGCCCTGCAGAATTCTCTACTCCACCACCACCACCACGCCGTCGTGCTGCTGGGATTCCGTGGAGAAGATCTACTACCTACGCTGCTCGCCGGAACAGGGAGAGGAAGGTCTGCTTCGACTCCGCACGTGTGACCGACTGCAGAAGCGCTACCGAATCGCGGCGCCGGAAGGATCGTCTACTTGACCGACGGCGGAAGCGCTGCTGGAACGCGACCCCGGAAGGATCGTCCACACGATCTTGAGATCGGCAAGTGATCGACTACATCAACCAAGAGATCTAATCTCGTTAACGCTTTTGGATCTACGAGGGTTAGTTCCTATCTATCTCGTTGCTCCTGTCTAATAGATTAGATCTTGGCTTTTATCTAGATTAGATCTGGGTTTTGTTCGTTCTTGCGGTAGAAAATTTTAGTTTTCCATGCTACGAACCCATCACTATCAGGCGTATGATATTAACGGCTACACATTCTACACGGAGGAAAAGGACAACAAGTGTGACTATCAGAACTCAGGCGTAACATCTAAATTCTACAGGAAAATACCCTGCCTAGTTGTATTCGTATGCATGTGCTTGTATACAGGAAAATACCCTGCCTAGTTGTATTCGTATGTAGGTGCTTGTATGAAATGAGTCCCGATTTTCGCCAAAATGTTGATTAACTCCTGTTTCGGCAGAAATCGGGCACTCCTAGTTTAACAAAAATGAGCAATGGTCATGCCGGATTTTTTCGCGCACTTTACTAACCATCATTTGCCTTTTATTAGTGCAAACATGTGTGACAATGACGAGGCTGGAACTTCTCAGCGTATCAATGCTGAAGGAGAAGTGAGACCTCAAAACAGACCCTTGTCATTCTGGGAGGAGGTCGAGCGGCTAGAAAGAATGACAGAGGGTGATGAGGAATACAACCCTTTCGAGAGCGACGCCGATGAGATGGAAGACGCGGAGGAAGAAGAAGCGACCGAAGGAACGGCGGATGATGAAACCACTGATGGCGGCGAGGGCACAACAAGTGGTAGTAATCCGCCTAAGAAGAAGAAGGAAAGGTGCCCGAACACGGTCGGCACCGGCAGAGAGGAAATTACCGAAGTGAGCCCAAAAGGGGTTCCTTTGGCGCCCGACCATGTGGTCAAAGGGTACGGTGGGTAAGTGGCGGCTATCACCCAGACCACCATCTCGATCAACACCGAGAATCTCCTGCATAAAAATAATGGCCATTTGCGCACACTCCTCTTCGAGAAGCTGCATGCAAGATACAAGTTCCCCCTTCAGTATCGGAACACAGATTATCATGGGAATGAAGTAAATAAATCCACCCTCATTAGGATGAGCGCCGCCCTGGCCAGCTGGAGAACCCGGATAAACAAGAAGATATTTAAAGAAGAGAAAAGTCTCGAGGAGATCCAGAAGATTGACCCACAGATCACCGAAGATCAATTCCAGGAGTTGAAGGCCAAGTGCACCTTCGAAGCAACCAAGGCCTCGAGTAAGTGGGGAAAGGAATTGCAGGAGATGAATATAGGTCACCACCATCTTGGATCTGGTGGTTACAGAGCTACGGAGCCCAAATGGGATAAGGAGGACGACGAGTATAGAGCTAAGGGGATACCTAACCCCTTTTCGAAATTCGAAAACAAGCAGCTTCGAAACTTCATCAGGGCTCGTTACCATGTGGACCCCAAAACCAAAGAACTCACCACAGAAACTAAGGTGAAGGACTTCGAGGTTCTTGTGGTAAGTAATTTAATTACCGCGGATCAAGTCGATTACATTATAATCGATCAAGTCGAATTTCTAAACGGTTCACGTTACTTCTTCTACAGGACGAGGAAATTGCTAGTCAGGGATCCCATGGTTCCTCATCCCACGGGTCGACGGCGGCCACCCGGTGGGATAACCCTTTTAACAGGGCGATGAACCGGGCCAAGAAAATCATGCCGGTTACAAAGAAGCCATCGTCGGCTGACCGTCTGGCCGGCTTCAGGGCTAAGAATTGGGTGGATCATTTTGGTCCACCTCCGAGGACGCGTGTGGAGGGAAGGAGCGACGAGGAAAACCGTGAGGTTCAGGAACTTAAGGAGCAAGTGGCGCGGATCCCGCAGATTGTCCAAGGCAACCTGGAAATCACCCTCACCTCCATCCTGCCTACCTTGGTGGAGTCAATAGCGAACTAGAGTGCGGGTGGTCGATAAGGGCCGTGCCCGATTCCAAGCATGGTCAGTAGCCACTCAAACAATGTGGCGCCGATGATCCCGGTGAATTATGCGTTTGTGACTATGCCCGCTAACACGGCGGCGCCAGAAACATTGGTGACTCCGCCCGCTAGCACGGCGGCGCCGGAAGCATTCGTGACTCCCCCTGCCATCACCGCGGTGCCGGAGCTTAATGCAACCGATTGGGAGAATACATCGGCGGCTGGCACCATGCCATCAAGCATCCCATCCGTCTCTTGCATGCCCATCGTCGTATGCGGTGCCTCGACATTAGCCGAGCTCGACGCCATCACGGTAAACCAAATAGTTTACCGCCTTATCATTTATTACTCTTATGGAATCTTTTTAATGCCATACATGTTGTTCGCAGACGGATGTTCCATGCACTCTCTTAAGCTTCGTGAACAACGAGTTGAGGGATGTTTCCAAGGGTACCATCATTCAACCCTTGCACCGCACGTTCCACTCAAAGACGATGCCAGATAGCGTGCATAGGGTTAAAATTATCCGGGTGCTAAGGGGCTGCGATGACCTAGAACCTCCCATTCAACCCCCAGGAGCAGATGAAGAAGAGCCGGTTGTCCTCAGAAGTTCCTTCGGCTTATTCCTGCTATGGCCAAAGAGCATGATTCGTTTGGGGACGGCCGGGGCCATCACCCCACAGACAACAACACTGTCTGTCGTGCCAGCGCCAAGCCATGGCAAGACCCCCACACCTTCACCTCCACGCGATTGTTCGACTGGTCATATTGACATGACCATGGCGCAGGATCCGTACGACGATGACAAAGATTACTTTGATGATTTCATCAACACTAATATTTTCCCCGGCGACCTAAACGAAGACCCAGCTAGTGGCCCCACAGAGAAAGCCACTTGCAACAAACGTCTCTTTGGTTCTCAGGAGACGCCTCCAGCTTGCACCTTCACCAAGCCAGCGGATACATCCAATCGGCCCTTTGTTCTAAGCCCTGACATACTACATAGAGCGATCGATGCTCAGATTGCGGTGCCTACCCACTTCCCAAAAGGCAAGAAGACCAGGAAAAGAAAATCTCGCAGCTCGAGCCAGCCGGTGGCGTCAACTGCGAATCCGATCAGGTTTCAGGACGGGCCACCAAGACCAACGGGTATTATGTGGAAGATGCATGTGGCAGGTGAGCCCACGCTAACTAAGAAATTGCTCAGGCTCGCCACTTCAGAAATGAGGAGTGTGCATGACGGTGTGCTGACGATAGAGAGACGCCTTCTTGCGGAGAAAGATCCCTCGCACCCGGTATTCGTGGTTAAGGTGCCACGAGGCTTGGGCTTCGTTGATAATGTCCCTGCGGATCTATCCTTCCTGCGGTTTGACGACATCTTCAATATGTTCCACCTGTATCCGCTGCACTATACCATGGTACGCCTGTTTTCTCTCAGCCTGGCCATTCAGATATGTAGAGAGAACACCCCGGGCATCGCTATAGTGGACCCCTACTACATGCGTGATGGCTGCTTGGGAAGCGCCATTGGACGGCGATTCGTGGCCTCATACCTCCAAGGCATCTTGGTGGCGAACAAGACAAAGGAATACAATCTCGTGCCTTTCTTTCCTGAGTAAGTCATTATTCACTCGCCGCCATAACATGCTTTATTAGATTTTCATCATTCTTTTTCCAACACATTCCGGTTGAATTGTTTTGCGCAGAGATCAACACTGCACACTCATCTGCTTGTCGCCGAAACATTCGCAAGCCACGTATTTCGACTCGAGGAGTCAAGAGAAGAAGAAAAACTACGACAAGATCAAGGAAGTTCTGGATGATGTTCTCACCGGCTATGCCTCAGCGGAAGGCGCCACCTTCGTGCATAAGAAGCTCAAGTTTGGCAGGCACGTCTTCACCCATGTGACGGAATTCCCCTGCGTGAAGCAGCCGGCAGGCAGTCAGAAGGAAGCCTACTATGCACTCCATCACATGAGGCCGTTCGTACTAGAGCAACCGAATTCTACGCTGCCAGATCATCTCAAACGGTGGGCCGAAGTCAAGGCCAGGATCAATGATTTAGATATTAGACAAGAGATGTATCGCATCCAGCAACAGTTTGGGGCAATCATCAGCCGTGATGTCATGACTTCAGGGGGGGTCTTCTACGGAGGCAATCCCCCGAATAACCGTGACGTAGTAGATCGCCTAAAGATGCAGGGTGACTATAGGGCGTTCATGACGAAACAAGGCGTTCTCCCGTTCCCTGAACCGAGGCAGAAGTCTTGATGTGTTGGTCTAGTTGAAGTTCTTTATCCCCGCGTGTACTTGTGTGTGTCGACATGTACATGCTACTACTTGGTATTTTTTGCTTACTTTGTTACCTTATTTGATAAGTATATCTTTATATGTGACTTTTACTTGTTTTTTCACCATCATTTAATTATTATTGCCAACTTTTAGATGACGTGGTACGTCGTGTACAAGGGACGGGTTCCTAGAGTCTATGATGATAGGGAAGACTACCGGAGACAGGTGCACCGTTTCAGCGGCAATAGCTACAAAGGATACACTACTATGGCGGAGGCGGAAGCTAGATACGCGCGCTATCTAGCGGGAGTTAGGACGAGGAACCGGATGAAGACCTATACCTCCGTCGTGGTGATGGTTATTGTCCTTGGTTGTCGGTCATGCATGTTCCTACTATAGATGTCTAGGCGAGCTTCCGCGAGCTCTAACTTGGTTGAGACATGTATTCATGTCATCACTAGCTACTTTGTAACTTGATCGAAATAATATAACTTATACTGTGTATTTATGTATGTGACTTATCTATATGTATTTGTTTTTATCTTGTCTGTGTATTTATTTCTATATTGTATATCTGTGTATTTATTTATGTACTGTATATCTGTGTATATCAGCTGTATTGTATATAATCTGTATTGAATATCATCTGTATTGAGTATTTTGTTTTGTTTTTTGAAAAGCTAAGCCGTGCCGCACATATACGCTGTTAGTGGCGCACCACGTTGGTGGCGCACCTGGTCAGCTACTAGTAGCGCGCTACGGTGCGCTACTACTAACTACATACTAGCAACATACTTGTCATGCGCCATAGGAAAAACAGTGATAGCGCACTATGTTGTAGGCCACTACTATGTCGAGATCCGTGTAGCGCACCCGGCAGTGCGCTACGGGCACTTTTTAGCCGTAGCGTAGAAGTCCTGGCGCACCCCTAGTGCGCCACGGAAGGGGAAAATAGGTGCGCCACGGATTAGCTGTTTTCTAGTAGTGTAAGATTTACTTAATCCTAAATGGTAGTTTTAGTAGGTACAACTTGAATTAGTTAGACTTATCTTAACTTCGTTTAAACATAACTTGCACTTGTTATTACACTTTTCGACTTTAAACAAATAATGGTAAAAGCAATAGTAAAGATTTAAATATTTCGAAGGAATTAAAATAAAAGAAAGGGTTTAAACAAGATTTATTAGATCTTTATCTTTTATTTAATTCTATGATGAAAAATGATATTTTTTAGGTATAGATTGTACTTTTGTGAGCATTTTGTTATATTATAAATATTTTTTATAAGTTATAAATAATAAGATATGATTTTTATAAATTTTATTACTTCATAAATACTTAATAAATAATAATATTTATCTAAGTGATACCAAAAATTTATGAAACAAGTTTGTAAATGTAGATTTTGTTTTTCTAAGCCCGCGCACATGCGCGGCCAACATATTTGAACTATTTTTAAAACTCAATTGTATACACTGTCAAGGACATGCAAGAATATGTAATATACATTTCCCTTTTAAAACATAACTAAAATGTTAGAAAAATATGAGTCAATGAGCCCCACGAAAGTGTAGTGAAAATGAGAAAAATATGAGTTACAAATATTAACATATGTTTACTCCGAAGATAGTTTTGAATTAAACACCTACTATTTGCCTTAAAAAATAATAATTTTAGCATTCTTCTCCTGCGACAAAAGCCCTTTCGGCGGCACTTCTACACCATAACAGGAACATCAAATATTCCACATTTAAATTAAACACAGAACCACATTTTTAGATTCACGCAATCGTGATTTTTTTAATTCTGATAATAACATCTGCTTGACCACTACCCAACTTCACATGCTTTTAAAATATTATATGTATAATGCAATTTGTTCTTTTATTTTAATTTTCTGCAAGATGAAAAGGATGTATGATGCCTCTTTAGATCGATGTGTTGGTAGGATTATACATAGAGTGACATAGATAAGAGTTGGGCAAAAAATTCACAAGTCTTACACTTCTAGAGTAATTGTTCTTTGAGCAGCTATTAGCTTACATTGACATGCAAAATAAGATTATGGTGGTTTAGTTATAATGTTAACTAATAAACATATCAACCTATTATTTATAGAAATTTGGGATAAAGGAAAATAAATATATTCTATTTTCAAGTACTTTGTTGAATCCCAACCAAGAGAGATATTTATATTTGAGGTGATGTGCTAACGGAGAACGGCTTGGTTAGGTAATTGAAGCATAATTATCTTAAGAATTGTTTGAGGTCCTGCATGATTTTGGTGAGTGAGCAATACATTTATAACGCTGCAGGTAACTACAAAAGTAAGGATTAACTCGATTGAAAAGTCTAGTGGTAACATAAAAATGTTGACTAAAATGCAGGTTTTGTAAATTAAATAATGTATACTAGGAAATTGTCTTATGATAAATATTTACGAAACATATATAAGTTTTATAACATGTATTTGAGGACGGGGTACAAATACTTCAGCTTACTACAAACAACTATATAAAACATACTTTTTCTGAGATGATGGATTATTTGCAACCTAAATATATATATTTATGAGTATGCAAAAGTAAGTATAACAAAAATGGTACTTTATGAAAGAAGCTACATATCTCCAGATGTACATGATTCATCTGGTATATTCAATGTCATAAAAAAACATGTAGAAGAAGACACACCATAAGGTTTCATGGTAACTAACTGAACGATCATCCAATAATCATAAGGCTTGTTATACAATGGTGTCCACATTTGGTACCCAACATTTATTTGGGGAACAAAACAAGTAATATAAACCTATCTATAAACCATTAGTGATTTTGGTTATACCTATTGTTTGGTCCTCGTAGCTATTACTGTATGGGGATTTTTGGCTGGATGTAGAGATCCAAAACTTGAACAGAAGTAAACAACATTTATATTTCACACTTATATTCGGGAAAATGTAAGTTGGCAACAAAATGAAGAAAATAGTAACAGATATAAACATTATCCATGGATGCAGTTTATTTGTGATCTTAATTCTGATATTGACTTGTTTTAAATATTTTCTGTGTTGAGAGCAAGTTTTTTAGAAGTATGCAAGAATCTGATCCAATCTGAACAATTCTTATTCAGCCAGAAAATAGCGGAGGATAAACCTAGATACACAAACATGGTGCAACGGTTGTTTAACATATTTTGAAAGAGAATGCTAAGAATTTGTTAGTGCGCAAACTGCAACTTGTAAATTGATTTTTCTACAGAGAATAGGAGTAGCAATCAGTTCTGGCTAAAAAAACTTTAGGAGGCAGATAGTTGAAAACTTACATAGTTGAGGTGTACAACTACATGGTTCATGTGTGGGGTAAGATTGAAATCTGCAATGCTGGACTACATGCATAGCTCCACGCGTAGGAAAGTGGGCCGGCGGCGAATTTGTTTACATAAAACTCTACCTTCGAACTACCACACATGTCGAACTAATCTTGCATGCCTGTATGATATTTTCATTATTCATCATTAGTAAATTATATTTATATTTATAATAATCTATAATATTGGTATATAGATACATAACATGCACAGAATGAACTAAAAATAGAG
This sequence comes from Avena eriantha, assembly GCA_910589775.1. Lineage (NCBI taxonomy): Eukaryota > Viridiplantae > Streptophyta > Magnoliopsida > Poales > Poaceae > Avena > Avena eriantha. The sequence continues at coordinate 447,544,377 of OU342740.1, forward strand.
AACAACGACAAAAACTAAGCTGAATCAAATTGCATGTTTATTGCATCATAATTTTCCTTTGTGCTATACTTTAGAAAGAAAACTTGATGAGACATGAAAATTGGGAAAAGATATATATTCATACACGAATCCTAAGTGTGTGCTGCATATATACTCCCTCCAAGTGATTTGAGTTTGCCTAAATTTGAACGTACATAGACACGTTACATGCGAATCTAGACAAACTCAAGTTACTTATTTTGTGACGGGGAGAGTATATACCCGGACGAGAGTGTGTGCTTGTCTTTGCATAATTATAGTCTGCTCTATTATCTTCTTAATATAATCCCATGCATAGCAAGTTGTGAGACCAAAAAATATTGGGAGGCAGTCTGAGCACGGAGAGGCATACCTGCACTTAGATGATTAGCGTGTTCTTGCACGCACTGCTTATATACTCGGGGTGCATGCATAGTCGGAACCTGTGTGCTGATACATCGGGATGCATGCGGCAGCGAGCAATCTAGAAGTCTTCCGGCCAGGATCTCCAATCGATCCAGACGTATTTGAGTCGACTGTGTGCCCTTGGCCCAAGATTTGCCGCTGCCGGACTGACGGAATATGTAATCTTGATTCATGTAACCCCTCTCTCCTATCTTGGTTCATGAATAACCTCTCTCCTACCCATGGACATAGTAAAAGTATATGGATCCATTATACTGTAGTAATTAATGGATGGATTCCCAATACTGTATATAGCACATCAATTCCATTGACAGAAGTGCAACAGCTTGCCGATGTAAACACACGTGTACATGGAAAAAACTAAATTAGTCACTGGGGCTATATAGCATAGAAAGAGAGACCATGCTTTATGCTTGCGTATGTGTGTTTACTCGCATCTCGAGCCAAAGTATGGATCAACCCTGGAGCTATGCAGGGATATTGCCAATCTGGCGACCTGGATTCTGTAGACATCTACTGGCATGGACGCAGCTACAGATGCTCACGTAGGTTGGGGGCAAAACCTCGTCAATTTGGTACTCTTTCGTGAAGAACAACCGAGATGCCGCAGAACGCATCTTGGCAGTGAAGAGACGGCGGACGATGCGATAGCTGTGATAGTTTGACCTAAAGAAAAAGTAACGATTGGGGTCACGCGTTATCCATGTTTTAGTGGCAATCATGGGTAATTTTTTTGTTTCAGTTTAATCTAATGGCTAAGATTTTTAACCTATCAAATAAGCGGTCAGATGTTTTTCTTTTTTGTGGGATTTTCTAGTAATTTTTCTTGCCTCTGGTTAACCCATCATGTACTTTTAATATATAATAGATTTTGGTATATTATTTATACTTTTCTCATTTACCAATATTAAAATATAAATTTTCATAGTATTATTACTTATAAAATCTTTATTAAATGATAATTATTTACATAGTTAACACAATAATGTTTCTTAATAAAGTTAAATTATAGATTTTACTTTTCTAAACATTTTGATATATTATATACATTTTTCTGACTTGTAGATAATAAGATATGAATTTTCTAGTATTTATTCAATTTCTAGAATTATTTAAACCATTTCTGAAAATATTAAACAACCCAGAACTTTTTACACCGGGCAACCCCTCGCCACAGTGGCTGATAGAGGGGCCCCAGGCCACCTCAGCTGCCACGCAGGCAGGGGAGGGACCCAGCCTGGGTTTGACCGGTCTGACCCGCGCGCTGACGTCGTGATGACGCAGGCGTGACGTCACCCGCCGGTCAGCGTCAGCCGGTGATCGCCGGCAGCGCCACAGTGCACGCCAACAAGCGAGAGTGTGCGCGATTGAGAGAGGCGGCCAAGACGAGCCTACCTAGGGCTATGCGAGCTCCTGGGGTGGCCGGGAACCTCGCCAACGATGACCGGAGCGGAGGCCGCACGGCAGCGCTCGAGGCTAGAGCCAACCAGAGAGGGAGGGGAGGAAAGCAAGGGTCTAGGAGGACGGTGAACTCACCATGATCACAACCATGCGGTCGGAGAAGCAAGCCGTGGCCGAAAGCGATGGTATTCGGCGATGACGTCCGTCGGAGGAGGTCGTTGGGCTCAATTCCGGCAAGACGGAGGCGTCCCGGCAAGCACGGCTAAGCAGGAATGAAGAGGGAGGCGAGGTGGAGCTTATAGCGTTGTCGGCAAGGCATGGGGAGGTGCGGAACGGCGGCGAAGGCGAGCTGTGGCCAGTGCTAGGGTTTCGGTCGAATAATGGGGAACACGAGAGAGAGAGAGGTTGCTGGGAAGAGAAAAGAGATAGGGACGAGGCAGAGGCATCGACGACGGGTCTTATCCTCTCCCGGGCTCGACGGACAGTGGAGAACAGGCGGCAGGGATCAATGGCGAGGCCAATGACAGGCAGTTGCTTGCCAGCGACAGGGAAGATGACAAACAGAACGTCGAAAGGTTATGTGGGCTTGGGCCTTGCTGGGCTGCTGATGGACCACGAGCTATTGCGCGCGAGCAACGGTTAGGAGGGAAAAGGAGGTAGGCTGTGGCCTGGTTGCTGCTTCTGGTTATTTATTTTTCCATTAAAATATTGACGTGGTGGTGTCACGGCAGATGCTATGGATAGGCTAAAGGTGGGGACAAGATGCACTAGAGGAATCCAGGGAGGGATAGTGTGGTGATTCCACACACAGCTGCTTTGTATTATTCAAGCTAGATGAGTTACAAGTGCTCCTTGAGCTGTATTGGGGAGAGGAGGAAGAAGTAACTCTCTTACTCTCACCACCACTTTGCTCTCAGGAACCCTCTACCCAAATGCCCATCAACTAGCCAATAACCAAGTAAAAACCCAACCCTTTCTATAGATGCCCTAGCCCTGCCTATATAGGGGTGGCTAGGTCTCTAATTAGGCCATACGTGGAGGCATATTCTAGGAAATATGCCTCCTCCCAAAATAGCAAACCGATCGGGTCACTTTTCCCCATCGTAAGCCATGCAGAGGCTATGTGAGCCTCTGCGGCGCCAGCGTCATCCGACACAGGCAACGTCACCCTTGTCGGCCACGCCTCGATGGTCCTTCTCTCTGTCCGCTTCGCTCACGCTCCAGCGTACAGTGGCCATCTTTTGACCAGCGAGATACCTTCCTTCTCTTGCAAGCCTGATATAACCCGGATCGTGCTTGGTTGATCCGGCCACACCGGTACCTGCATACAAGTTATATAAATCCTGTCGGCATACGACATAAGTCGGCCGGGACTTAGTTAGGTGGACATCCTCCGGTCCGGGTTACTCCGTGATTCGGCCTGCCTTGAGGTGACTCGGCCAGCACTTGCTTTGACCTTGCCGTACCTCGGCTAACTCGGCCATTATACCCTGGCGTGACCCTACCCAGGGGTATCCCCCCAACATTAGTCCCCGAAGTTGGTGCAGTCTTAGCAGCCTCAGCCGCTAAGGCCACAACATGTTCAATTTTATCGAGCTTTTTGCTCCCTTTTCGGAGTTACCTCATATCCCGGATTTCATTGGCTAACTTTTCCCTTGGCACATTCCGAGTTCTCACTCGCTGGCCGGGTCACCCTTTGGTTATTCGGGTTATTCTTCATTTTCTCGTACGCTTCCCCACGTGGAGGGTAATCATTATCTTGCCTCATTTTAAGGGTCTGCACCAGTTACTGCTGCAGTTAATGTCAGGTGTTACTGTTGCACACTTCACATTGTATCTGTCTCCTCGTTAACTGTATCACCACGTCGCGTCGTGGGATCCCCTGCGCCTTGTGGCCCTTCCTATGGCTCGCATTTCATTGGTTTACCCGACAAATACACGGCCACATCGTGTGGCCTTGCCACACCGCACAATCCCACTGCCCCCGCTGGGGCGTGGTTAAATAGGGGAGGGGCGCGCCCCTTAGTATTTTACCCATCTCGCGCCCCTCTGCCTCTTCTTCTTCCTCTTCTTCTTCCTAGCGACAGCGCCGCTGCCACCGCCGCACCTGCTTAGCGACGCCGCCGTCGCGCCGTGCCTTTCTGCGTCCGCATCGCCGCCGCTTTGGCGCAGGTCCACTGCCACGGGTCCGCGCCAGTCCAAGGCACTGCCCCCACCTCCGATAGGGCCAGTGAGGATAGCGATTTGGACATGACAGAAGAGGATCTCACCGTCGCGGAATAGGAGATGGAGGAGGAGGCGGAGAACGCCGAACGTGGCGTCTGGGCTAGCTCCTGGGTGTGCCAGGACGACCTAGATTGGTTGTACCGCACCCGGCGCATCCCAGAGGGCGTGATTGCCCGTCTCGCCGCCGAGGAGCTTGCTCCCTCACCCAATCCGGGTGAATTCGTAGTGTTCCTCTCCCACTTCTAGCGTGGGTTCGGCCTCCCCGTTAGTGATTTCTTCCATGATTGGCTCAACATCTATGAGCTTCAACCGCACCCCTTCTGGCGAACGCCATCACTTCCCTTTCTTCCTTTGCCTCCACCATAGAGGGCAACGTTGGATTGTGCCACACTAAGGAGCTCTGTATCCGGTTTTTGGTCTACGCTGGAACATAATTCCGAATAAGCAGCTTGATTCGGAGAACAAACATCTCACGCAGTTCGGTGCTGCCTCTATTTCTCCTCGAAAACAATCCATCTTTCCCCGAGTCACGGGGCTTGATTCTTGCAAGGGCTGCGCCCGGACCTTCTTTCATCTCAGAAATGGCACGATTGAAGATCTGATCCGGCTACGCCCCTATGCCCCGGGTCCTGCTAATCCAGATCTGTGGGACCGGGTTTCCAAGAAACCCACTATCCTAGCGAAGCAGGTCAACAAACGGTTTCAGGAGCTGAAAGAAGCTGGGCTGCGCAACGAGGATGTGATGATCACTTTTGTTAGCAACTGGATCTCCCCTCTCCAGAAACGCACACATAAACTTTACCACATGAGCTGGCGCCTTGACCCCAATCGGACTTCCTCATTCGAATTGAGCAATACTGAGATATTCCACCGGGTCAAGGCCCTCTTCACCACTGACAAAAACTTATCCGCTGATTGGGAGTGGGGGATTGAGCACTTCTGCTGAGATAGCCTTCCTCCTAAGGTAAATCTCGTGATCCAATCTTTTTCTGAGTTATATCATATGTCGGAATTTGTTGTTTGTTTGATCCCCTTGTATTTTCTTCTTAGTTGTTTCTTCAGCAAACCCTCGAGGATGGCACCGAGCCTTCTCTCAAATGGGCGAATGATCGAGATGCTCCGGACGAGGAGGAGCCGGATCAGGAGATGTTCCTGCCATTCCCCGATGCCACCAAGCGACCCACCGGCGACTTCTCTTCCTTAAGGGATTGGTCGGATGATGAAGATGATTCCGACGTTGAGGTGATGGAAGCATTTGACACTGTCCCCCTTTCTTACGCTTTTCCGACATTAGCTAACCCGGGTGGGTAGATCCACGAAGATCCTCCTCTCGCCACGGGCGAGCCTATCTCGGCCGCGTCAAAGAAAAGGGCGGCCGCATCTGCTTCTTCCTCCGGACCTTCTAAGCCATCCAAGAGGCGAAAGAAGTCCGCAGACAAAGCTTCCACCAAGCTTACGACTAAGGCCATAACCCGGAGAGCTCGCAAGACCAAGGAGCCTTTGACCTCTGATGAGGAAGTCACTTCTTCCTTATCCAATTTTCTGCTTCGTGCTTTGCTATTCATTTGTTTTTCCTTTGTTATAATTTCTTATCATTCATCGTTTGATTTGGCAGGGCTGTGGTGGAGGTTCCTCAGAGCGGATCCGGCATCGCTTCGCCGCTCCGACATAGCCCTTCTCCCTCTCGTGGTGATGATACATGCCCGTTGAGCCCCATTTAGGAGGGTTCAGCGGCTGCTCCGGGTTCTAGCCTACCTCGTCCAGAGGAGGGAAACTTTGGAGCAGGGGGAAGTGGCTCTGCCGAGGCAGCGGTTGCTCCCAGCTCCACTTCGGCTCAGCCGCAACCAGCTACCTCCGAGGTACCAACAATCCCCCGCCAAGACAAGCACCAACACAAGCACTAGCGCCAGCACCAACAGCAGCAACACAAGCATCAGCAGCAGCACCAACTCCCTCCACCTCGTCTGAGTCTTCCAAGGTTCGGCGAGAATACACAACTAGCACCAACGCTAGCACTAAGGCTGTGCCCAAGGGCAAATCCGCAGCACAAACTCCAAGCTCTCAGCAGCAGCCCAAGGGCAAGAAAGCTTCTGACGCCGCGAGGGCAGCATCTATCGAGGCTGGACATCGCACGCTCGCGTCCATGCTTCCGAAGAAGACCCCACCGAAGAAAGATACCTCTGCCGGGTCAGCTGATGCGCAACTTGTTTTGCACAACAGCCCTGTTGTTGCACAAGTTGAGAGGAGGGAGGCCCACGCCAAGGGTTTGATCGCACCCCACATGCTTAGTGGAGAACGCTATCCTCCGGCCTTGATCGAGTTCGTCAATAACTGGAACAAGGTGGAGTTCGTCCATAACGACGATCTCCCGGAGAAATTTGGGCCTGCCGAGTTTGCAGCACAGATGAACACAGCCGCCAAGGCTATCAACCTTGCGGGTCGAATGATGGAGGTACGCTACTTCGTCTTTTCTTTAACACGTACTAGTGCTTAGTCATATAACCATTAGTCCCCGAGCCTCCGGGGGAGTAACTTGTTACTCGGTCGATGCTCCTTAGAGAATTAGCGTAGCTCCCTAGTAACTTCGAATATGCACACACCTAGAGCCGGGTTAAGTTCCACTTGACCCTGATCTTGTACACTTCGAATATGCACACACCTAGAGCCGGGTTAAGTTCCACTTGGCCCGGATCTTGTACACTTCAAATATGCACACACCTAGAGCCGGGTTAAGTTCCACTTGACCTAGAGCCGGGTTAAGTTCCACTTGGCCCGGATCTTGTACACTTCAAATATGCACACACCTAGAGCCGGGTTAAGTTCCACTTGGCCCGGATCTTGTACACTTCGAATATGCACACACCTAGAGCCGGGTTAAGTTCCACTTGGCCCGGATTCTGTACACTTCGAATATGCACACACCTAGAGTCAGGTTAAGTTCCACTTGGCCCAGATTTTGTACACTTCGAATATGCACCAGATTAAGTTATCCTTGCTCTTTTTTAGGTGACTACCAATCGCCGGAGCGTTGAGTTTCAGCTCCTCTTGGACACACATAAGGCGCTGCGTTCGAAACATTCTACGCTTCTCGCTGAGTTTGAGAAACAGGGTAAGTTTTCTCCTTGGCTTTTCCCATCTTTCTTTGTCTTTTTCCGCCCAACTAATCTGTTATTCAGATTGGGCAGCCGGAGTGGAGGCCGAGAACATCCTCATGAGGAAGAACTTGGACCAGATAAAAGGTAAGTCACTTCGGTTACTTAACTTCTGTGCTCTCTTTTCCTTCTCCTAAGCTCGACAGATATTCAAACCTCGGCTCTGCCGGGTCAACAAACTATTTCAGCATCTCTTGAAGATAGTGTGCCCATGCCTGATTTGATGCTGCATTTTCTTGAACAAGCAGGGCAGCACCATGCCGAACTGAAGAACAAGGATGATGAGCTCGCCCTCCTCCAGACCAAAGATGATGAAATTGCCAAGATTAAGGTAGAAATGAAAAAACTCAAGGCGCTCCACAAATCCGAGATGGATAAAGCTGGCCAAGATTTTACTGAAGAGCGAGAACATCTCAACCTCCAAATTACCAAAGATCAAGAATTGCTGAAGGAGGCCGACGCTAATCTTGAGTCGACGAAAGATGAACTTGTGCAACTCCGGAAGAGGCGTGACAACTACACCAAGGAGCTGGCCCGGATCCACAGCCATATTTCTCGTAAGTTCTTTTCCTTCAGCCGGCATGAATCTCTCCGGGTCAACCTCCTTCACCTATTTCACGTGTCTTGTTTTCAGACAAATTTCCGGAGGGTGATGTCGTTGCAGCTACTGCCGTTGCCAAGTTCTGCCAGAAGAGGGGTACCCCAACTGTTCCTGGCACTAAAATTATTCTCTGTGACATGGACGACCTGCTGGTCAGCTTATCTTCTCGCGTCGAGATTGTGAAGAACTATGGTTAGGATATCCTAGATGTGACAGTCCGGATCTTCAATGCCTTTTGGCCTGATGAAGATACTCCGGAGGGGTCCACTACTCTAATTAACAAGTTAATGGAGTGCGAGACCTAGCTTGACCTCTGGAGGGAATCCGCCGGACACGCCGGAGCTAAAACTGTCCTCCACTATGTACTCACATGGTATGAAAAGATAAACCTGAATCTTCTCGAACGCATGCACACCGGATCAAGGTGGTCCAATGATCCGGATTGGATAACTTGGAGAAAGGCTTGCGCCCATAGCCTCATTCAGTATGCCCCATCCATCAATGGAACGAGGTACCAAGCTTCCTTGGCGCTGTTGACGATGATTATGTCGAAGATGGTTCGGGTGAGGAGGAAGAGGACGAAGCCTCGGACGTCGAAGAAGGTGAAGATGATGCTGAAGCCGAGGCCGGAGTTCCACCTGTTGGCGCCGAGTTACCTCCCCCTGCTGCTTCTTGATCGCCAACAAACACTTTGAAGTTTATTAGATCCCCGGTATGCCGGGTGCAAATGTATTAAGCACGCAAACTATATTTTGCTACTAAGTTTCTTGTCCCGGATTAACTTGGGCGTAGTCCCCAAGTTTCATTTTCTTTTTTCTCCAATTTCCTAGCTCGACCCGTGTCTACCTTGGTTCGGTTTTATGAATTACGGGCCCGAGTTTCAAAATTTGACTTAACAATACTTGGAAACTTTAGGACTAGCTCAAAATATTTCAGCGTAGTAAATATAAAGTAAGTATAAGGTTCGTACGAATAACAAACGTCGGCTCGATTAAGTTCTTTTCCTTAGTCGTTTTTCGTGTGCTATGCAATTCCAACCTTGTTCTATTGCTTGCCATGAAGCCAAATCTTGTTGGATAGCAGCAAGTCGAAAAGAGTTGAGTTTTTGTTGCTCACACACTACTAATCCGGCTTAGGCAGAAGCAACTTAAACCAGCCGACATAAAAATAAATAACAAGTTCAGAAGACAACAAATATTATTAAGGCAGTCCCCGAGTTACTATTCGAGGTGCCACAATTCCATTGATAAGCTCATTGCTGGCATACATACCGACGTGTGAGAGACTCAGATACACACACTTCTTTGCTAAGTGTAGAACGGACGAAGTAGAGCTACATTCCATGGACGCTTAGATTTCTCACCGGACCTGTCTGCCTTGTTCTTCTCCTGTGGTTTTGCATCGATGAGATAATACGAGTCATTGTGCAATGCTTTGCTCACAATGAATGCCCCTTCCCATGGGGGGATAACTTATGCATGCCAGCAGTACGTTGTACCAACCGGAGTACCAGATCACCTTCCTAGAAGACTCGGGGGTTTACTTTCCGGCTATGTTAGCGTCGGAGATTTTGCTGATATATGGCGGATCCCGACAATGCCAATTCTCTCACTTCTTCCAGCAGATCAACATCATTTTGCCGGGCTTCTCGCACTTTGGCTTCTGTGTATTGGGTGACCCTAGGTGAGTCATGATCTATGTCGGCTGGTAATACAACTTCTGCCATATACCAGAAAGAATGGCGTATAGCCTATTGATCAATTCAGAGTTGTTCTTAAACTCCACAGTATCACATGTAGTTCTTCTATCCAGCACCCCGCTGATCTTTGCAGCGGCTCAATGAGCTGGGGTTTTATCCTAGATAATACTAACCCGTTGGATCTCTCCACTTGCCTGTTTGACACGGGGTGGGCTACCGAGGCAACGTCCAGCTGAATCTTCTTATCTCGGCAGAATAGCGCAAATGGTCCTTCAGCAAAATTGGTGTCATTATCTGTTATGATACTGTCAGGATAGCCGTATGTAAAGATGATATCTTTGAGGAATTTCACGGCCGTAGCTCCATCACACTTTCTTATCGGCTTCACTTCAATCCATTTTGTAAACTTATCAACCATGACTAAGATGTGGGTCATGTTCCCTCTTCCTGGTTTAAACGGGCCAATCTTGTCCAAACACCATACAACAAATGGCCATGTTACCTCTGACAACCATTGCATTTTCTTACTAGATCTTCTGCTTGTTCCAAGGCACTTGGCCAGTAGAAACCATGCCGGAAAGCTTTTGCCACTAAAGCTCTGGATGAGGCGTGATGCCCACATTCCCCATGATGTATATCCCGGAGGATGTCAAGCCCTTCTTCCAGGTCAATGCATCATTGGAGGATGTTTGTGACACTTCTCTTGTATAGTTCGGCATTGATAATTGTGTATGCCTTTGCACGCCTCTGAATTTGCCTGGAAAGTACCTCTTTGCTAGGCAAAGTTCCATCCTTCAGGAATTGAAATATGGGCAGTGCCCAAGCCAGTATAGCTCGCACTGGAAACTATTTCCATTTGCTCCACCGGCATAACCTTGGCCGGATCTCGCTGCGCAGTCCCCGGGTTTCCTGAACCACTTCCCACGTCAATGTCCATGGGTACAGCTCCGGACTCCGGATCTGCCGAGATGTAGACTGGGTCAGTTTTTGGGGACGTCCTGATAGACGGTTTTCTGAGGTGTTCTAGTGCTACACCTGGTGGAATTTCTTGTCGGGTTGATCCGAGCTTCGACAATACGTCGGCAGCCTCGTTTTCCAATCGGGGTACATGGTGAAACTCGCATCCCTCAAAGTACCTAGATATCTTTTGCACATGGAATCTGTACAATGCCATGTTTGGATCAAGAGTGTCCCACTGCCCCGAGACTTGCTGAACTACCAAATCCGAGTCGCCAAAGCATTGGATCCGACGTATTCCAATTTCTTTTGCCACTTTGAGCCCATGCACAAGTGCTTCATATTCGGCGACATTGTTTGATGCTGCAAAATGGATCTGCAGTACATACTTCAGCTGGTCGTTCTTTGGCGAGGTAAGTACAGCTCCGGCGCCTAACCCGGTTCTTCTTTTTGATCCATCAAAATGCATTCTCCAGTAGTTCGGATCTGGTAACGGTGGTTCGTATGGCATCTCGGCCCAATCCATGGCCACAACCAGAGACTTGATCGCATCTCTTCTGTCGTATTGCGGAGCATAAGGGGCTAGCTCAATTGCCCATTTTGCGATTCGACCGCTTGCATCCTTGTTACTCATTATCTCAGATATGGGGGCTTCACATATCACTTTGATTGGGTGTTCTTCAAAGTAGTGTTTTAGCTTCTTTGCTAACATGTACACACCATATGCCATGTTCTGATAGTTAGGATAGTTTTGCTTCGATGCGGATAATACCTCGCTCAGGTAACAGACTGGCCTTTGCACTGACTTGCTCTCTTCATCGCGCTCTACCACCACAACTACACTTACAACTCGGTTGGTTGTGGATATATAGAGCAACATTGGCTCTTTTGATAGCGGAGAGGCTAACACTGGTGCAGTGGCTAACATATTCTTTAATTGGATAAAGGCTTCGTTGGCTTGCGGCGTCCATACGAACTTGTCCGCTTTTTCATTAATTCATAGAGAGGCAATGCCTTTCCTCCCATCCGACATACAAACCGACTTAAAGATGCCAGGCAACCAGTGAACTTCTAGACATTGTTAAGACACTTCGGCAGCTCCATTCGCTCTATGGCTCGGATTTTAGTTGGGTTAACTTTGATACCTCGGCTGGATACAAGAAATCCGAGTAATTTTCTAGCCGGGACACCGAAGGTACATTTCTCCAGGTTAAGCTTCATTCGGAACCTCCTTAGGTTCACAAACGTTTGCCTGATATCATCAAGGAGCATTTTGCTTTCCTTGGTTTTTATAACCACACCATCCACATATACTTGCACATTCCGACCGATTTGGTCGTGTAAACATTTTTGCATACATCTTTGGTACGTTGCCCCCGCATTACGTAAACCAAAAGGCATGGTGCGATAGCAATAAGCCCCATACGGGTGATAAACGCAGTTTTATTTGATCACTTGGGTTCAGAGGTATCTAGTGGAAGCCAGAATATGCATCAATGAATGACAATAGTTCACACCCAGTAGTTGAATCAATGACCTGATCTATCCTTGGCAGTGGGAAGGGATCTTTTGGACACGTCTTATTCAGGTTCGTGTAATCGATGCACATGCGCCAAACCACTGCCACATTCGGATCATCTTTCTTCTTCTCTACCAGCACTAGATTAGATAGCCAATCCAGGTAAAGCACTTCCATGATGAACCCAGCTGCTAGGAGCCGAGCTATCTCATCTCCAATGACTTTTCTCCTATCTTCGGCGAAGCGGCGGAGCGGTTGCTTCACCGACTTTGCTCCGGGTCTCACATTCAAAGAGTGCTCGGCCAACTCCCTCGGAACACCTTGCAAGTCCTGTGTGGACCAAGCAAAAATATCCTGATTGTCACGGAGGAAGTTGACGAGCTCGCTTTCCTATTTGTCATTTAACCCGACACCAATTGTTACGGTGTGCTCTGGGAACAGATCATCAACAGGCACTTTCTTCGTATCTTTAGTTGCATGAAATGAGACACTTGCATGCGGGTTACTCGGCGCCGACATGTACTGTTGTGCGGACTGAGCCAATGCCGCCATTTCTTGGATCTTTCTTTTCTCTTGCGCAATCACGAGTGACTCGGCCAGGTTAGACCCGGCTGACGCACACTCAATGGAACGTCAGAAATCACCTGCTATGGTAATTACTCCATTTGGCCCGGGGAACTTCATATTCAAGTAACTGATGTGACAACTTGCCATGAATTTGGTCAGGGCAGGCCTGCCGAGTAACGCGTGATACGCACTTTCTAGGTTCACCACCTCAAACTCCAAATTTTCAGTTCGGCAGTTATCTCGTGTGCCGAATAACACATCAACCCGGACTTTGCCAATGGGCTCATAGGAAATACCTGGGACAATGCCATGGAAAGTTGTCCTTGTGGCCTGGAGCATGTTCTCCGAGATACCCAACTTGCGCATTGTATCCACGTACATAATATTGATGCTGCTGCCATTGTCAATCAGCACCTTGGAAAATCTCACATTTATATTTGGCCCGATGAATGTTGGGTCTAGCACCATCGCATATGAACCAGGGCTCGGCATAAGCTTGGGATGATCTTTGATACTCCATGTAATTTCCTGATCCGACCAAGGCATATACCTCGTCACTACCGGCATAACTGCATTCACTTCCATATGTCGGCGCTGCAAGCTCTTTCTATATGTTTCCTCTGTGGTAAACACACAGTAACTCTGGCGATGCTCTCTATATTCATTTCTCCCCTCATTTCCGGGATATCCTTGATCTGGCTGACGTTGATTTTCGACCTGATGCACTGCAACCCTTCTCTCATGGTTTTCATACCTCGGTGGAGGGGTGGCAACATTAACTATTGCGTGTTCGCTCTGGAGAGCAATTGCTGCCAGGGTAACTCTTGCCGAGGTTGATCGTTCCGAGGGGCCTGAGCATTCCCCGAACCACTTTGTTCTATCTTCCTCATCCACTCACATTGCCGAGTCGTGTGACCCACCGCGTTACTCGGATTTGGCGTGTGAAATTTACACGGCTGATCCAGCATTGCCTCATAGGCATACCTCGGATGGTCCTTCTTTTCTTGCCACTGTTTCTTCTCCTCTAGCGTCCAAGTCTTCTTGCCATCATTTCTTGGAGTCCATTGTTGCCCTCCAGTTTTCTAACGCTGGTTACTCCCTGCTCCGGGTTGGTCTTGATTGACAGCTGCAACTTGTTGCGAACTATATCTGTAATCCGGCCTATCATCTCTTCTCTTACCCCGGTAATCATTCTGCCGGGATGATCCGGCTCCATCTCGCTGGTAGTACTCCTCATTTGACTCGTTTGACACAAGCCTAGGTTGAGTCGGATCACCCAAAGCATACGAACCAGCGATCCGGATTGTCTCTACCAGTGTAGTTGGCCTATCCTTTTGCAACCTCTGCCATAGCATGCTTGCATATCTACATCCTTTCGCAAACCAAGCTGTGGTCTGTGACTCAATCACACCCTCACATGAGTTTTGCACATTGCACCAACGGGTCAAGAACTCCCGGTCTGTCTCATTTGGTCTCTGCTTGCACATTGCTAGGGTCTGTGGCCTATTCGGCCTCTGATACATGCTCGAGAAGTTACTGACAAACATTTCCTCAAAATCAATCCAACAGTTGATACTTCCAGGTGGTAAATTGTTTAGCCATACCCTCGTTGGCCCCTCCAGCATATGAGGTACATATCTCACAGCCCATCTCAAGTTGCCTGTAGCAATTTTCACTACTGTCGGGTAGCTGATCAACCAATCCTCCGACTTGGTGCTACCGTCATATGTTTTTGTCCCTCTGGGTAACTAGAAGTTAGGTACTGGAGGTTCCTTCATGATCCGGGGCCCAAAACACGCTGGACCCGGAGGACCTTGACACTCAATCTGCTCCGACCTATAAAGCTAATCCAGTTTTAACCTAGCGTCGTCAGGCATCAAGTTCCTGCTTCCCAACCTTGACCCTATCATGTGATAGTCCGGCCTAGGGTATCATGCGTTCACCATTTCCGAATCACCATCATTGTATCTATCTTGCTCCTACGGAGCAGCTCTCTATTGCATACCTTGGCCGGCACTTCGCTCTTGCCGTGGTATATCCCGCGGCTGCGGTTTCCCTGCACCCACCGAGTTGCGCTGTCCGGCATTGCCGTTCATGGTGTTTCCCTGACCGGAATTGCCTTGGTTGCGGTTACCTCAGCCAGCTTCACCTCGGCTGACACTTCGTCGGTCCTCATTTCCCTGCACTTCTTTTCCTTTCCCTGCCCTTGCCGAGTCATATGGGACTATCTGTTTGTCTCTCCTTGCCGAGGTTACTACTTCCTCTCTCCTTGGTCCACCATGAGGTGATGATGCAGCTCCAACAGATTTCTCCGGGTTACCTACCACTGAGTGAACGACTTTGGAGGCCCCAACTCTTGTCGGATTAGCCCTAAGCAACTCTTCATTTTTTTGGTTTGCGATCCGAACTAACTCATTGACCCTATCCTGCTGTCTTTGTCAGGCTTCCCCTTCAAACCCTCTAACTCGGACGCAGCTGCATCTGCTGCTCTGAGGTTCTTTGCCGGGGTACTATACTTTGGCTGCCCTATGGACAAAACGTTCTCTGATTCCTCAACTCTAGTATCACCCTCTTTGTTCATTTCACTAATGAGGTTTCTCCCCTTCACTTTTACAACATCTACTTTGTTCGCCTTTGCATACTCACGCAGTGTCATGTTCAATGACTGTTGAGCCGCTGCTATCTTTTTTGCAACATCTAGTATTTTCTGCCTAGTCTCCTCTAACTCGGCCTGTGCCCAAGCCGGATCTACTACAGGTGCTATGGGGCTCTCTAGGCTATCTATCGCCTACTGCAACACATTTTCTGGCCTCTCTAGTGGAGGACCTCTACTTTTCCTCGGTGCCTTTCGTGTTACCTCCGGATCTGGTGCTGGATCCTTGCTCGCGCCTGTGTTAGACGCAGTCATCATCACCTCGGTGCGGTCAGGGGAGCAAGTGATACGCGCCCCATGAGCCGCGCTAAGGGGTGGCTCGCCTCCCTCGACGATGTGTCGCGGGTGAACGCACGACACATCGACAAAGACGTCGATCTTGTGCACGCCAAGCTTGACGAAGAGGCCGTTGCACGGAAGAGGTCGCTTGCTAAAGCAGCCATCATTGTCGCTGACAAAGTCTAGCACTACAAAGCGCTGAACAAGTCTGGGAACGATGCGTTCGCCGGTGCTGATGAGGTTTCCCGTTCGGATCTTCACTCCTGCTAGCGCCGCTAGCCCCACGGTGGGCGCCAACTATCATGGTGGTGTCACGGCAGATGCCATGGATAGGCTAAAGGTGGGGACAAGATGCACTAGAGGAATCCAAGGAGGGATAGTGTGGTGATTCCACACACAGGTGCTTTGTATTCTTCAAGATAAATGAGTTACAAGTGCTCCTTGAGCTGTATTAGGGAGAGGAGGAAGAAGGAACTCTTTTAATCTGACCACCACTTTGCTCTCAGGAACCCTATACCCAAATTCCCATCAACTAGCCAATAACCAAGTAAAAACCCAACCCTTTCATCAGATGCCCTAATCCTCCTTATATAGGGGTGGCTAGGTCTCCAATTAGGGCATACATGGAGGCATATTCCAGGGAATATGCCTCCCCCAAAATAGCAAACTGACCGGGTCACATTTCCCCATCGTAAGCCATGCAGAGACTACGTGATCCTCTGCGGCTCCAGCGTCATCCGACATAGGTAACGTCACCCTTGTCGATCACGCCTCGGTGGTCCTTCTCTCTGTCCGCTTCGCTCACGCTCCAGCGTACAGTGGCCACCTTTTGACCAGCGAGATACCTTCCTTCTTTTGCAAGCCTAATATAACCCGGATCGTGCTTGGTTGATCCGGCCACACCGGTACCTGCATACAAGTTATATAAATCCTGCTAGCATATGACATAAGTCGGCCGGGACTCAGTTAGGTGGACATCCTCCGGTCCGGGTTACTCCGTGATTCGGCCTGCCTTGAGGTGACTCGGCCAACACTTGCTTTGACCTTGCCGTACCACGGCTAACTCGGTTATTATACCCCGGCGTGACCCTACTCGGGGGTATCCCCCCAACAAACATTTTCCTTTTTCTGTTTTGTGCTTTCTCTTTTTGCGAATTTCTTTCCTCTAAAGAAAATATTATGGAAATGTGCTTAGTTCCACCATGATAATGGTTATGGCAGGAATTTAAAATGTTGAATGATATGTAGAGAATTCCCTTCATACTTAGCCTCATAAAGGGGTAAGCTATATATTTATTACAAGGTAGTAAACCGTGTGGTTTGTGAAGTGGTTCTTTGAATTTCATGGTTCTCTATATTTTGTGGTTTCTCCCATTCCAACCCTACTTATTTTGTAGGATTACCACAAAACAATCTTGGTTAGGTCATTATGAATCAATAATAATCATTGGGAGATAAATACTAAGGTTTATTCAAATATAGGTATATGGGTTTTGAGAGGATTTAATAACTCATATTCAATTAGAGATATGGATGATTATTAAGGCTAGACATATTGCCACCATGTTTTGTGATCCCGAATAACCTCTCAACTTAAAGTGAGTTACTAGGATTGTTTTCATAATGTGATCTTAATAATCCCATGAGGGTAAGTATCTATTAGGGTTTAAGACAATCAGATGGACAAGGCTTCCATCCATAAACACTCTCCACTGGTATCCTACTTATCTCTTACATATTTCATTTGACTAAGAGATACTATCCATTGGCTGCCTAAAAATAGGAATTGGTTTAACTACCCTTTTTATTCAAGGTTTTAAACAAAAACGTAGACATGGTTCTGCTCATGGCTTTGATATGATGTTGGTTAAGGCTTCTAAAGAATCCTTACCTTAATACCTCACTTAGGTTAACTTTAGATATGGAATTCCTTTCCTAAATATACTTTATGAATCTCTCTTATCTTATTCACAAAGTTCACATCTTCCTGAATAAGTCAATCATCAGACTTCACCATATCAATCATCATATGATGACATGGTCATGCCACTTCAACAATTCTCATTCTCCATGCTCCTACATATAACTTCCATCCCATAGGTACCCTTGATGAATCCATCAATGTAGTTGTTTCTAACTCCACCCATAAACCCTTTCTTATTTACCTTGCATCTACTTCTAAAGCTTGCAAGACTACAATTCTTTTTTATATTATATGTGGTAACCATCCTCTGGGATAGGTACGGTACTACTCTCGACAATACAAGTTTGTTCTTGTATTAGCTTGGTTAAACTATTATGCCTCCAACTACTCCATATACTCATGTTATGTACTTCATCCTACTCTAGCTTGGCTTCTCATGATCAAGTTAGATGATTAATCTTACTAGGCTTTGCCTAATTTGGTATACTCACGACTCTTCTTCAACACCTAGTCATCTATTCTCAAGTGACTTGAGAATGATGACCACCATCCTTTGATCAAACAAATATTAGGCTTCTATTTGTTCGATCAAGATACATTATCACTACGTAGTAGACTTGTACTAGTCTCTTTGTAGAGTTTATCTTGTTAAGGAGACTTACTTGATATATATCTACTTGGTTTAACAGGATTATCATTGGATACTCTAATACTACTAGCTCTCACATGGCTCCATAATTACTATCTAAACTCTTGGGTTTAAATACTTCTTGCTCCTCCAACATCCAGTGGTTTGATCACCACTAAAGATCTCATTCCATTGATGATGGTACACACTACCATAACTAGTTCCTTCTTCTTATTAATTTACTTAAGGTCTTTGGAAGGTCGATATAATAGGTCAAAGCAAAGAGTCAATAAATGCTAGATCAAGAATTGATTACTCAACATTGATGATCAAACAACTATAGGACTTGGTTAAATAGGAATGTCATCTTTTAATCTGACAATAAGGATACGTGATGAATGGTCTTAGCCTGACTTCCCTTTCTACTCTATTTGTGATAAGAGTTAATGTTTAAGAACTACCATGATGCTCATGGTAGGAATAACTATGGAAAGCAAGTGTTTCAAGATTTAGTTATGTGGTTTCTTTACTTAAGTTATAGACTTAACTTGGTATTCAAGGTTTGTAGTAGTTAATACCTTGACAACATCTTTAGAATATTAAGTATTCATCCTGGAGTTGTGGTATACAATACCATGTAATGATCTCTAGAAGATCAAGTACTCCTTATTAAATAATGTGTTGTGACTTAGTTTTATTACATTTGATCTACCCTTAGATCAAATTATATTACCCAAAGATAAGGTTTTAGCAAAGGTCATATTGAAACTTATCGCAATCAACTTGATGATCTACTTCAATTCCACCAAGTTAAGATAAGCTTCAATCTCTTTGACACGTTTTATTTAAAAGCGTGAAAATTATCTAGATTTTCTATGCATGAATGCAATGCACACACTACATCTCATCTTATTTCTAAGCTCTAATGCTGGGATGTTAAATTATGCAACAGTCCTATTTCTTTGACAGGAATCGCCGCAAGGTTAGAAACATTACTGACGGGTCGGTCATTTTGCTGCCGAAAGAAAATAAAAATGAGTGGAAAGATGACGTTGGACACAATTCTGGTGCTGGCTGTCCCGGTGATGCAGACCACGTGAAGCTAAGAAAATTGGCACCGAGGAAGAGGAAGAAGTTAGGAAATGAAGAAGCCAGTGATCATGAAGGCTTGGCACCCAAGCGGGGGAAGAAGGTTGCTGGCAATGAAGATGCATAATAAGGTGTTGAACTTGAACCTATATATGCAATTCGATTAAATTCTGGAGCTTTGTGTGTGGAACTTGTCGGGCGAAACAATCTACACACGTTCTCGGAGTAAAATGTATCGCGACTTAGGGTTTGGAAACGCCTGAGTCAGTAGTTTAATCTGAAGTTGTGATTGTGCCACTACTATATAAAACACGCAACACCGGTTCCAGGATTGCCCAGGGGCAGGAGGTCTCCAAATTCGATGGAATGTAAGTCGCACGGAAATAAATTATTTGAGATGCTACACTCCATGAAACAACAACTTGTTTCAACTGTTGCACGTGCTTCCACTTTATAAATTGTGTTTGTGCCATTTGCATGCGGCACAATCCACATAGATTACGGTTAAAGAAACCACCAATGTCAGAATACCGCCATGATCAGACAAAAGGAAGTAATGCAGGGTTAAGACAGATTAACGGGCGACCAATTTTTTTCTCCCAGGACTTCGGGACCACTAGTTCAGACCGCTAGGTCAACAAGTACTACTATTACAACTTGAAAAAGCACGGAGCTCAAGCTAAATAGAACTACTTATCACACATCTCCTTGATCTTCCTAATCTTAGCCTGATGCGCATCTTCCTGCGAGAGCAAGGATCGAATCATCTTCTCCTTATTTTTATCATCTTCCTTGCACAGCTTCAATTGTTTCTCTACATTTATCCTCATGCACTTTTCCAGACTCGTAATTGTGAACTGTGGGACTTTGGCCTGGTGAAGATCATTCCTTGCTTGAGTCAGTTCTTACTGCTTTAGGCTCCAGGGCCAACGCCACGCCCCTCTCCTTATCGACTTTGCTAACCTTGTCTTTCACCCTCCTGAGATCTCGATGAAGATTGGTTGTGTCAACTAGGTCCCATAGATTCATCTGAGCACTGTCAAGAAGTGAGCTGACTATGGATTCTTTCAACTCGACAGTCATATCCCATAGTTTGTCCAACATTTTTTGCATCGATTTGGGCCACTATTGATCTACCCATTTGACAAAACCGCAATTTCTGCCTTACATCATTGCACGATGTCCTTGACACCATAAAAACCTCCTGCCTGCGTTTCGTCCTTCGAACTCTACAAATCTAGCGGCCAACTATCCATGTTTACATAGAGGAGGACTATCTTCATCCGCTAAACCATGATAGTCGGAGTCGTACAGTGTCTGGTTGGCCTAACACATCATACACGCATGAGTAAACAAAGTTGATCTAGCTCAAATAGATAATTGTCCAGAGATGATAGAGATAGAGATGAGACTACTCACATCAAAATCACCGTCCATGTCATCACGACGCGTTTCCTCACCGTCTCCCCTTGAACCCATGGCGAGAGGGGCTGGGGGACTGGGCTGGAGGCACCGTCGGCTTGTGGCTATGGCAGGATGGGAGAGAAGTGGGGCAAGTGGCTTCAAGGGGAAGGAAGAGAAGTATGGGGAGGAAGAGAAGTAAAGGGGACGTGACACTAGCATATGGCCCACGTACCTCGTGAGTCGTGACACTCGCAAAAGGGGAGCACCTGGTGTTGCCAGTTTCTCCAGAGTAAGCGGGCAGTAAGCATGGCCAATCCTATCACAGAATAGCCTAATCGCGGATAGGTCTTATGAATACCATCCCAATCGTCGAAGCACCCCGATCGAATGGTATGTAACAATCGTCATGCAGAACAACTGTTTTAGGGCGTTCCTTCTAGAAGACTTGGTCTATCGGCCACCATTGGGGGCTACTGTTAGGGCTCACCTAAGGTTAGGATCCATATATGGTTTATGAGAAGAAGACACATGCAATGACACTATTGGATCCATATGTGGTTTGTGAAAAGAACACACATGCAATGAACACTAGTGGATCCATATGTGGTTTGTGAAAAGAACACACATGCAATGAACTCTGGTGGACCATATGTGGTTTGTGAAAAGAACAGACATGCAATGACTCTAGCCGTGGTTAATGAAAAAACACATGTTTCAATGACACTGGTGGATCCATATGTGGTTTGTGAGAAGAACTCACATGCAATGACTCTAGCTGTTTCCATATGTGGTTTATGAAGAGAACAGCCATCTAGTGACTCTAGTTGTGGTTTATTAAAATAACACATATGCAATGACATTGGTGGGTCCATGTGGTTTATGAAAAGAAGACACATGTAATGAACTCTAGTGGATCCATATGTGGTTTGTGAGAAGAATAGACATGCAATGACTCTAGTTGTGGTTAATGAAAGGAATAGAGATGCAATGCCTCTAGCTGTGGTTTAATGAAAGAACAGACATGCAATAAACTCTGGTGGATCCATATGTGGTTTGTGAAGAGAACATACATGTAATGACTCTAGTTGTGGTTAATGAAAAGAACGCATGCAATGACTAGTGGATCCATATGTGGTTTGTGAAAAGAACAGACATGCAATGAATCTAGCTGTGGTTTGTGAGAAGAACACACATGCAATGAACACTTGTGGATCCATATGTGCTTTGTGAAAATAACACACATGCAATGAACTCTAGTGGATCCATATGTGGTTATTGAAAGAACACACATGCAATGACTCTAGTGGATCCATATGTGGTTTGTGAAGAGAACAGACATGCAATGACTCTAGCTATGGTTAATGAAAAGAACACATGCAACGACTAGTGGATCCATATGTGGTTTGTGAAAGGAACAGACATGCAATGACTCTAGATGTGGTTTGTGAAAAGAACACACATGCAATGAACACTGGTGGATCCATATGTGGTTTGTGAAAAGAATACACATGCAATGAACTCTGGTGGATCCATATTTGGTTTATGAAAAGAACAGACATGCAATGAGTCTAGCTGTGGTTAATGAAAAGAACACACATTTCAATGACACTGGTGGATCCATATGTGGTTTGTGAGAAGAACTCACATGCAATGACTCTAGTTGTTTCCATAGGTGGTTTATGAAGAGAACACACATCTAGTGACTCTTTCTATGCTTTATTAAAAGAACACACATGCAATGACATTGGTGGATCCATGTGGTTTATGAAAAGAACAGATTTGCAATGAACTCTGGTGGATCCATATGTGGTTTGTGAGAAGAACAGACATGCAATGACACTGGTGGATCCATATGTGGTTCATGAAAAGAACACACATGCAATGACTCTGGTGGATCCATATGCGGTTTGTAAGAAGAACAGACATGCAATGACTCTAGTGGATCCATATGTGGTTTGTGAAAAGAACAAACATATCAATGACACTGTTGGATCCATATGTGGTTTGTGAAAAGAATAGACATGCAATGAACTCTGGTGGATCCATATGTGGTTTGTGAAAAGAATATACATGTAATGAACTCTGGTGGATCCATATGTGGTTTGTGAAAAGAACACACGTGCAATGACTCTAGCTGTGGTTAATGAAAAGAATACACATGCAATGAAATTGGTGGATCCACATGTGGTTTGTGAAAAGAACACACATGCAATAACTCTAGCTAGTGGATCCTTATATGGTCTATGAAAAGAACACACATTCTCATGTGGTTTATGAATAGAACAGACATTCACTGACTCTGGTGGATCCATATGTGGTTTCTGAGAAGAACAGACATGCAATGACTCTAGCTGTGGATCTATATGTGGTTTGTGAAAAGAACATTGATGCAATGAACTCTGGTGGATCCATATGTGGTTTGTGAGAAGAACACACATGAAATGAACTCTAGTGAATCCATATGTGGTTTGTGAAGAGAACAGACATGCAATGACTCTAGCTGTGGTTAATGAAAAGAACACAAGCAAGGACTAGTGGATCCATATGTGGATTGTGAAAAGAACAGACATGCAATGACTCTGTGGTTCGCGAGAAGAACACACATGCAATGAACACTTGTGGATCCATATGTGGTTTGTGAAAACAACACGCATGCAATGAACTTTGGTGGATCCATATGTGGTTATTGAAATAACACACATGTAATGACTCTGGTGGATCCATATGTGGTTTGTGAAGAGAACATACATGCAATGACTCTAGTTGTGGTTAATGAAAATAACACATGCAATGACTAGTGGATCCATATGTGGTTTGTGAAAAGAACAGACATGCAATGAATCTAGTTGTGGTTTGTGAAAAGAACATGTATGCAATGAACACTGGTGGATCAATATGTGGTTTGTGAAAATAACACACATGCAATGAACTCTGGTGGATCCATATGTGGTTTATGAAAAGAACATACATGCAATGAATCTAGCTGTGGTTAATGAAAAGAACACACATTTCAATGACACTGGTGGATCCATATGTGGTTTTTGAGAACTCACATGCAATGACTCTAGTTGTTTCCATATGTGGTTTATGAAGAGAACACACATCCAGTCACTCTAGCCGTGGTTTATTAAAAGAACACACATGTAATGACATTGGTGGATCCATGTGGTTTATGAAAAGAACATACATCCAATGAACTCCGGTGAATCCATATGTGGTTCGTGAAGAGAACAGACATGCAATGACACTGGTGGATCCATATGTGGTTCATGAAAAGAACACACATGCAATGACTCTGGTGGATCCATACGTGGTTTGTGAGAATAATAGATATGCAATGACTCTAGTGGATCCATATGTGGTTTGTGAAAAGAACACACATTTCAATGACACTAGTGGATATATATGTGGTTTGTGAAAAGAACACACATGCAATGAACTCTGGTGTATCCATATGTGGTTTGTGAAGAGAACAGACATGCAATGACTCTAGCTGTAGTTAATGAAAAGAACACATGCAATGACTAGTGGATCCATATGTGGTTTGCGAAAAGAACACACATGCAATGACTCTAGCTATGGTTTGTGAAAAGAACACACATGCAATGAACACTAGTGGATCCATATGTGGTTTGTGAAAAAACATTCATGCTATTAACTCTGGTGGATCCATATGTGGTTTGTGAAAAGAATAGACATGCAATGACTCTAGATGTGGTTAATGAAAAAAACACACATTTCAATGACACTTGTGGATCCATATGTGGTTTGTGAGAAGAACTCACATGCAATGACTCTAGTTGTTTACATATGTCGTTTATGAAGAGAACACACATCCAGTGACTCTGGTTGTGGTTAATGAAGGAACACATATTTCAATGACATTGGTGGATCCATATGTGGTTTGTGAGAAGAACTCACATGCAATGACTCTAGCTATTTCCATATATGGTTTATGAATAGAACACACATCTAGTGACTCTAGCCGTGGTTTCTGAAAAGAACACACATGCAATGACATTGGTGGATCCATGTGGTTCATGAAAAGAACATACATGCAATAAACTCTGGTGGATCCATATGTGGTTTATGAGGAGACCAGACATGCAATGACACCGGTGGATCCATATGTGGTTCATGAAAAGAACACACATGCAATGACTCTGGTGGATCCATATGTGGTTTGTGAGAAGAACAGACATGCAATGACTCTAGTGGATCCATATGTGGTTTGTGAAAAGAACACACATTCAATGACATTGGTGGATCCATATGTGGTTTGTGAAAAGAACACACATGCACTCACTATAGCTATGGTTAATGAAAAGAACACACATGCAATGACTCTAACTGTGGTTTATGAAAAGAACAGGAAATACAATGACTCTGGTGGATCCATATGTGGTTTTTGAAAAGAACAGACGTGCACTAACTCTAGTTGTGGTTATTGAAAAGAACACGCATGCAATGACTCTAACTGTGGTTTATGAATAGAACAGGTAATACAATACTCTGGTGGATCTATATGTGGTTTGTGAAAAGAACACACATGCAATGACTCTATAGGATCCATATGTGGTTTGTGAGAAGAACAGACATGCAATGACTCTGGTGGATCCTTATGTGGTTTGTGAGAAGAACACACATTCAATGACACTGGTGGATTCATATGTGGGTTGTGAAAAGAACAGACATGCAATGACTCTGATGGATCCATATGTGGTTTGTGAAAAGAACAGGCATGCAATGACTCTAACTGTGGTTAATGAAAATAACACATGAAATGACTCTAGTGGATCCATATGTGCTTTGTGAAAAGAACATACATTCAATGACTCTAGTTGTGGTTTGTGAAAAGAACACACATTCAATGACACTGGTGGATCCATATGTGGTTTGTGAAAAAAAACACATCTAGTGACTCTAGCCGTGGATCCATATGTGGTCTATGAAAAGAACACACATGCAATGACTCTGGTGGATCCATATGTGGTTTTTGAGAAGAAAAGACATGCAATGACTCTAGTTGTGGTTAATGAAAAGAACACATATGCAGTGACACTGGTGGATCCGTGTAGTTTATGACAATAACACATATCCAATGAACTCTAGTGGATCTATGTGGTTTATGAGAATAACACACATGCAACAAACTCTAGTGGATCAATGTGGTTTATGAGAAGAACACACATCCAATGAAATCTAGTGGATCTATCTTGGCATAATTTGATGTATGCCACGACGTATTTCATTGTACAGGACACTCACTTTCAATTTTTATACTACTTAGTTTTGTCCTTGGTTTTTTATACTACTTAGGTTTGCCCTCTTTCTCTCTCTTTTGTAGAAGCCCAAGCATGTGCTCACTCTGTCTACTATGCCCTGATTGGTTTTCACAGTTGTCACGCGGATCGTGTGCACCAACCGTTGATCCTATTTGATCCAACGAGGATCATTGGACATGTCGTGCCCTTCACAGTACAGCGTGAGACAGCATAGACGTCTCCCTTAGCGAGACTTCTACAAGAATGAACACGAAGCCGTACATGGAAAAAGTCGCCAAATGGTCATGTCATGTTTAATCAAGTCTGAAAAGCGTACTACTGCTACTACAACACATGCACAGGCCAACGCGGTCATCGAGTGCACAGTTGTCGACGGGACACTGCAATTTATTGGCACCTGATTTTAATAAGACATATCCCATTTTTATGTAGTGCTCTCAATCTCACCTCCAACTGGGCCCTATCGCAAATAACTTCCATGCGTCAAGGGGGCCCCTCGAGTAGATCTAACATTGCTAGAAATTGGTTCCGCGCCACTTGCATGCAGTGGAACCGAGGTCTGCCATGAGCGTGTTTTCAATGCAGTTCTAAAGTGGAGATCGTGGTTGTTTCAAAAAAAGGGAACCCAAAAAAAGGTGGAGATCATGGTAACCCCATTCCCCCGCCCACCACATGTGTCTACTCGAGGACTACGAATAGTCTAGTGTTTATAAACCCGCTCGACCTTCTTCTTCCATGAGCTCGTGTCATTTTCCCCAATCTGTCTAGTTCCAAAACCCCAATCTGCACCTACCGCGCGTGCCAAAGCTCCTTCGCTTGCACCACCTCCTGCCGTAGGTGCGCCATGAAGCGTACTCGTGGAGACAAGCTAGAGGTGAAGCCAGTTGAAGGCGCAGCAGCGGATGGCTCGGTCGTCACCAAGTAGGTTGAGACGTCTTCTTCGGGCATGAACGTCGCTTGTCGCCGCGCTATCAAGGGTTCGAGCTCATCCGTCTAGCCAGTAGTCATCACTGTCGTGCAGCAGGTGGCCAACAACGTCGTGGTGCCAGCGGCAGATCTGGACGGGGGGCATGCGGTAGGTAGAGGCAATCCGGTGCTCTACATCAACAACCACATCACCATCCAAGAAATCATCGATGCAATCACAAAGAATGACGAGTTCGAGGAGGAGGTCCCCGATGAGGAGTCCGAGGTACTACATTGCTAGCTTCTCTAGTCACAGCCACAAATTTCACTGTTTATACATAGGATTTGCTCAATCGTGTATAGATTCTTTAGCTTTTGAAGTAGCATAGTATATAAATGGTTCGAACGGTCGATTGATGCATCTGCCATCTAGTCACAAAACCCCAATCCGTCTAGTCACAAAACCCCAATCTATATATGGTTCCTTACTGAGCCCAAATGATTCAATTTTTCCTCAAAATTGTGCAAGGGAGACACATCTGATGGTGTCGTTGATGGCCCAAAATATATCGAGCTCGTTGGGGAACCCCCAAGAGGAAGGTATGATGAGCACAACAGCAAGTTTTCCCTCAGTTATGAAACCAAGGTTATCAATCCAGTAGGAGCAAGGAAACACCCCAAAGGTGTTGCTAACTAGACTTTGGCAGGGCGCACTACCGGCGTCAGCAGCAACATGGAGACCTGCACAACACAACCACAGAACTTTGCCCCCAACTTGTGATGAGGTTGTCAATCTCACCGGTTTTGCTGAAAACAAAGGATTAAACGTATCGAATGGAAGAAAGTAATAGTTTGCAGAAAGTAAACACAAAGCATTAAACACTTGATTGTAGATTGATGGTAAAATAAAGGACCAGGGTCCATAGTTCACTAGTGGTGGCTCTCCTTAAGATAGGTAACATGTTGGGTGAACAAACTACAGCGGGGCAATTGACAAACACCGAGAAAGCAATAAGCATATACTACTCATCTTGACTCCTTTGAGATCAGATTGGGCATTACAACATTATACATAGACCATAATCCAACTGCATCTATGACTAATAATCCACCTTCAGGTTATCATCCGAACCCCCTCCAGTATTAAGTTGCAAGCAACAGATAATTGCATTATGCATTGCGTGCAAAGTAAACAATACGATTGTTCTATGAACAAAGGATTGTTGTTTTCTCCCTAGTAGCAACAACACATCTAGTACCTTAGAGATTTCTGTCACTTCCCAGATTACTAGAGACATGAACCCACTATCGAGCATAAATACTAACTCTTGGAGTTGCTTACAGCTACTTGGCCAAGATAGCTACTAACAACGGAAAGCATGCAAGATCACAAATCACAAAGACATGATAGAATCAATAATCAATCTGAAATAGCATCTCAATATCCATCGGATCCCCGTAAACACAACATGTAGGAATTACAAATAGATGATCTTGATCATGAACGGAGCTCACAAGATCTAAACATGATAGCAAAAAGGAGGAGAACCAGCCATCTAGCTACTACATGGACCCGTAGTCCAGAGATGAACTACTCACGCATCACACCAGAGGCTTGCACGGTGATGAAGAAGGCCTCTAGGGTGAATTCCCCTCTCCGGCAGGGTGCCGGGAAGAGCTTCAGATCCCTCCCGATCTAGGGATGGAGATGACGGCGGCTACAGACTCTTTCTTGGAATTTTGATTAGGTCCTTAGGGTTACTATATCCGAGGCATACAGACCACCCCCTAGCGCCAGACCACCCCCTGGCGCGGGCCAAGATAGGCCGCGCGGCCAGTTGGTATGGCGGCCCGCTGGCCCCTCTCCGTCTTGTATTCTGGCTCCAAGTGTCCCTAGGTGAGAAACTGACTTTGGCTTTTGTCCAATCCAATTCCGAGAATATTCATTTTCTGACTTTCCTGGAACCAAAAACAGCAGAAAACAGGCAGCTGGCACTGTGGCTCTTGTTAATAGGTTAGTCCAAGAAAGTGTATAGAAAGTACTCCAAAGTGTGGACAAAACATAAGAAAGTAGATAAAACCAATCATGGAACATCAAAAATTATGGATAGTTAGCAACGTATCAGTCGTTTTCTTAGGGATGGTTAGTGAACCTGAGGCAACAATGTACATAAACAATATAGGTTGTGTTGTTGATATTTTGGTTCTCCAACTCCATCTCTGAAAAAAATAATGAGGCCCTTAATTTATTCTCAGATGGAACCTATATATATAATCTTTGTATTGTTTATGATCATTGAATGAGTCGTATGATGCATATGTATATCCCTGAATATTGTTTTGTATGATTACATTACGATTTCTTATTGTGGCTAATGATTCAAATTTTCCCCAAAAGAGAGGCAAACACATTGGTGTCAGATTTTTTCAGGGATGAGTTAGCGTACCTGGGGCCATGTACAAGAACAATATAGGTTGTTGAATTGTTACTTGGTTCGCTTACGCCATCCCTGAAAAAACTTATGAGGCTGCAATCTTTATTCTACATTCATAGAACTATGATATTCGAATTATCTATGTCACGCATTCATAGTGTATAAGAATTACATTTCAGTTTGTCACCGAGGCCGCTGATTGAAATTTGCCCCAAAAGAGTTCAAGGGGAGACACATATGATGGTGTCATGTTTTAGGGATGGGTTGTTGAACCTAAGGCAGCAATGCACACAACACAATATATATTGTGTTGTTGGTACTTTGGTTCTCCAACTCCATCTCTGAAACAAATTATGAGGCCCTCGATTTATTCTCATATGGAACTACATATATGATCCTTCAATTGTTTCTGATCTATGAATGATTCGTATGATGCATATGTATATGAATGGTTTTTATCATAAGTATTTTTAACATGTACCTGAAGATTAATTGTTTGGTTTTTTATTTATAATTATAGTATTTAGGCTTGTTTTTGTACCTGACTATGCATATCCCTGATTATTGTTTTGTACGATTACATTTCAATTTCTTATTGTGGCCAATGATTCAAATTTGCACGAGTTAGCGAACCTCGGGCCATGTACAAGAACAATATAGGTCGTGCAATTATTACTCGGTTCGCTTACGCCATCCCTGAAGAAACTAATGAGGATGCAAGCTTTATTCTACATTCATAGAACTATGATATTTGAATTATCTATTCCATGCATTCATTCATAGTGTATAAGAATTTTATTTTAGTTTGTCACCGAGGCCGATGATTGAAATTTTCCCCAAAAGAGTTCAAGGGGAGAAACATATGATGACGTCATGCTTTAGGGATGGGTTGGTGAACCTGAGGAAGCAATGCACACAAACAATATAGGTTGTGATGTTGGTAGTTTGGTTCGCCAACTCCATCTCTAAAAAAATTATGAGGCCCTTGATTTATTCTCATATGGAACTACATATATGATCCTTGAGTCATTTCTGATCTTTGAATGATTCGTATGATGCATATGTATATGAATGGTTTTGATCATAAGTATTTTTAACATGTACCTGAAGATTAATTGTTTGGTTTTTTATTTATAATTACAATATTTAGGCTTGTTTTTGTACCTGACTATGTATATCCCTGAATATTGTTTTGTACGATTACATTTCAATTTGTTATTGTGGCCAGTGATTTGCCCCAAAAGAGAGGCAGACACATTGGTGTCAGATGTTTTTAGGGATGAGTTAGAGAACCTGGGGCGATGTACAAGAACAATATAGGTTGTGCAATTGTTACTTGATTCGCTCGCTCCATCCCTGAAGAAACTTATGAGGCCCCTAGATTTATTCTACATACACTCTAATGCAATTAATTGTCATTGTGTTGAGATGAAATGATATATGAACTAATCAAACTATTACTGAGATGCTTTCTCTTTGATATCCACAGATATATTGTCTTACATATACATGTTGTCAATTATTGAGTTGTAATACAATTCAATCATATGTATGAGTTCTAAGTTATGTTCTTAAAAATCAACAGGAGGATGATGATTAAGTGGACGATAGCAAGGAATCGAGGGACAACAAGAGCCGCTACATGTTGAGGTGGTTATGGTGTGGGCTAATCCGTTTCTACCATAGGGGAGACTGTTTTGCCCATTCTGTGGTAGAGTAATCAACGTGGACCTCGACAGCATGATCCAACACGCGGTGTGCGTTGCTAGAGGCGGAGGCAGAAGGCATAGGCCGATTACCTTAGCACGGCATGCAGCCTTCGGCAAATTCCTCCAGGATTATGTCAGGACTGGCCTGTATCCCATCGACTAGGCTATCCCTGCCTCTTGGTGATGCCCCAGCCCTGCTAGGCGTCTCCGTGTCCCGGCCTCCTACTGCCCTGCTTTTATTTTGTTTTAGTTAATTATTACCTTTGTGTGGCATGTAAGACAATATATCCGTGGTATCTCTAGTGAACCATCTATATATATATATATATATTAATCTACTCCTTTATATGGAGTGCCTTAAAAATTTTAGTGTTCAATTATATTACTGATCATGCTCATGCACACTACAAAATATTTCTAGTGCTCGATTATACTATAATTGTCAAGGAATACATCAACAAGTTAAATTGGTCGAAATTTTGTATTGAGGTAACTAAATGATCTCACATCGGCGGTGGACGTTGGTAGTAGCTGAAGGCATTAGCCGAAGACCTTGGATCAGCACGCAGTCTTGAGCAAATTCCTTATAGGTTCAACAACGGGTTGCCGCTGCCCAGCTCCGAATTCGCTTACAGGTTCAACATGGCAGAACTTGAGCTACCACAGAGACCTCGGTAGAGGTGTCAGAATTGGTGCGGGTGCGACCACGGCGACGGCGAGCTCGTATTCTGGAGGAGGAAAAAAGGACTGAGCATGGTTGACACGATGATAGATCTCACCGGGAACCAATTCTCATCCCTGCACCGTGCCATGGGTGCGGCCATGGTGAGGGCGAGCTTCGACTCGGGATGGGGAGGAGAGCGGGGCCGAGCAGGTTCGTCATGTCCTAGCTCCATGCCATGGCCGCAACCACAAATTGCCGCTCTGGGAAGAAGAAGACGCGTAATGGATGGAGGCGCCAACGCTGCAAGCCTACATGGAGGAGAGCGGGGACGAGCAGGTTCGTCCACATCCTAGCTCCATGCCGTGGCCATGATACCCCATAGATTGCCTCTCCAGGGAAGAAGAAGACACGTAATGGATGCAGGCACCAACGCTGCAAGCCTGACTGACACCGAAGCGACGGGAGCGACATAACGACAAAAACTGACAGAGGGGCCAACTTGACGGCTGTTAGCTTGATATTTTGTATTGAAACATAAAGTTGAATTCATGCTGAAAAAGACCCTCTAAGTATTTCGCACGCCAACTGTAGTCATCGCGGCTGATTACAGGCAACTTGGGTACCGCGTTGCCTGGGCGCCTCAACTTTCAGGCCGCAAAATGATGTTCTCCAGAAAGACACCAATATAATTGAGAGGAACTTTAGTCTTGGTGATTTATATTTACGGGAATTATTAAATGAACTAAGGTCAATTCCTCCAAAAGAGAAGAAGTCTTTGTTGTTGGAGGAGCTTGTCATCCCCGAATAAGTAAACGGTAAGTGCAAGGTAAGTGCTCTTACTCAAATAAGTCATTTGTTTTCACAAATTTTACTTCTAAGATTTTTTTCCTTTGAATTCCTATTGTTTTTCTGAAGTTTCTGAAGGTTTTTACCAATTATATGGTCGCAACTATACGGCCGGAAAAAATTCTCCCGATGTATAGTTGGTCGTTAAACCTTCAGTACCTTCTTCGCGAAATTGTTTTCGATGTCTGGAAACTATACGGTCGCAACTATACGGCCGGAGAAAATCCTCCCGCCGTATAGTTGGTCGTTAAATTCTCAGACATTTTTTCGATTCAATTTTCGTTTTAGATGAAAAAACAGTTTTGTCGGTTCCAAGTCGGTAACTTAATCGACCTGAACTTGAGATATTTGAAAATATCTTCCCGGAACCAACTATACGGCCGGGGCTATACGGGCCACGCTTGTATAGTTGGTCGTTACACGGCATGACTTCTCCAAATCTGTGTTTTCTTTCCCTGTTTTGTTAAGATTCTTTTCTTGGGCGCAAATTTGGTGTTTCTCTTGAGTTTTAGCGACCTCTAGCCCTTCTTATATATTGCCATTGTATCTCTGTCTAATCATAATCTCCAGAAACCAATCTACTTCTTATTCATATGTGAGGACACACAAACCAAGGGACAGAAGCCAAGGAGAGAAGTTCCTATGGATATCGGGAGCAATAGCGAGCAAGGCAAGGAGATCAAGATCGTCCCTATGGAGTTCTTTGATGCTGACAATGAATGCCGTAAGAGGGAGTTGAAAGCCCTCGAGCTGAAGATTGAAGAGATGGACAAGGAGACACCAGGGACACCCAAACATCTTCGGTTGCTACGACTTTATCTTGATAAACTTGATGAAGATATTAAGCAGACAACCGAATCAGGTTTTCTATGAGTCTTAAGGTGATACAAACCCTTCAAGATAACAATGAGATCATTAAAGAACACGTGAAAGTGCTGGAGAGTAATGATCTTTTCTACAAGCTACGTGTTAAAGAATTAGAGGCTGCCAATCCATCCCTCCATCTCAGGCTGGCCCGTGAAGAGAAGATACCGCGTGCCATGGCGTCCCAGTGATATACAATAATCACAGTATCAAATAATCGCAAGGGATTATTTGATCCCGCCTGGCTTGATTCCAAGCTTGGGAGATCTTTAAGACCTTATAATCTATCTTATAAGTTTTGCATTACTATTTTAGTTTTGCATTAGTTCAAATTAGAAATAAAGTTTGCATCATTAGAATTCCCTTTAGGAATAGTCGATCCCTTTTATGAAATTCCCAGTTTATTATCATATATGGAGCATTATTGAGTTTGTGCTTGTCCTATTGGATATATGAATGGCTTGAGTATAATTTTACTTGCACTTGATGATAGCAATAGGAGTCTTCCATACCATTGGTATTAATGGAACACGCAAAGATAATTT
This sequence comes from Avena eriantha, assembly GCA_910589775.1. Taxonomy (NCBI): domain Eukaryota; kingdom Viridiplantae; phylum Streptophyta; class Magnoliopsida; order Poales; family Poaceae; genus Avena; species Avena eriantha. Next base: position 447,578,174 of record OU342740.1, read on the forward strand.
TGTCAATACGTTGTAACTTCATGGTTTGATTTACAAAGAAAAATTATCTAATCAGTTAAGTTGAAAAAGAAACCTTGAACAAAGGAAAATTAAAAGTGCTATCAAATTAGAGTGAGAAATATTTGGGAAATATCAATAACAATGAAGTATTAGGGAGAAAAGGAGTCAAAACAACGTAAATCGCTTATTTGGGAAATATCAATAACACCAGAAGAAAACCCAAAGTGGATCGAGGCATCTAGAAGGTTTAACGACCAACTATAAGGCGGGAATTAATTTTTCGGCCGTATAGTTCCCGCCGTATAGTTGGCGCCGCCAACGCCTCCTCAAATAGTTTAACCCCGCGAAACTGGGTCAGAGAGATGACATACAAAACAACCAGAAATCTCCGAAACCTCACCTCTGGAAGGCATCTAGAGGGGGAACTTGTGCACCAGGGATCCATCTTCGCCCTGCGCAGATCCAGGAGGCTAAGGCATCGATCTTCATCATCAATCGCTTCATCACCACCATCTCCATCCATCCTATCTACATCTTTTCTGGATCTTGTTGTAATTTCTGTACTCATTGTGGATTTATACAAGTACTATTCATCTATGATAGATTTCATTGTTATTGTCATGATGTTGATTGCCTCCATGTCTAAATAGATCATTAGTTCTTGGGGAGATGGTGAAACCCTAGCATGAGACTGAATAAGATAAATTTATTATGATATTCATCGTTGTGACCATGTGTTAGATTTTCTTCATCTTGATGTTGGGAGAAGTCGACCTCTCAATATTTGCCTCTTGTTGGCACTTGATGGAGGGAATTACTTGTTGGTAGACAAAGGTGTGTTAGAACTTATAGTGACTATAAAGCTGTTGGCACCCATTAAGTATCAACTTGGGAACCGAGGAAACTCACGGAATACTATCCATGCCATGGGATACGTCCTACGGGATTAAGTCCCTTAATAGCGCAGTAATTCAATTGATGTCGATTGTTGTCTGATGTGGTTATGAGGATGATGTGAGCAGTGGCTGCTGCCTATTTGTCCAAATACGGAGGTCCTCTCACACATACATTGTTGAGAATGTTCATGATAATAAGCTTTACCTTAGCTCTTTACAATGCTAGAGGTGTATCCGCTAATCCCTGAGAACGCTTTTTCCCATTGTAGTTTCAAATCACTTTTACCTACGCGATACTTAATTTCTGTGTTCAGTTGTTTTACTTTACTTATTGTTCTCTTATACCAAAAACCCCAAAACACCTTTTTACACAATACTCACATTTTTTCTTGTTACTTAGAAATTTATTTAGCATTTCTATTTTAGTATTTAATTCAAGAGTTATTAGACTTCAGACTCCTGCTCCCTGAGGGATCGATATTTTTATTTTGAAATTAGCTACAAACAATTTGTGCACTTGCAGTCATCAGGTGCCGGGTGGTTTAGTCGGTGGTCCACACTGCCGGCACGGATCGAATTTTGCCCGCTACACCCAACTTGGTTGGGGGCTAGGTTTAGAGGCACCAGTGAAGATGCTCTAACTCACACCATTTTGTTAAAAACATATCGCGATAATAAAAAGTTCACTCGCACCAATAATCCTTGCCTAGCTGTATCTTTTGTTAATAAGTGGATCCAAGCAAGACACCTCAACCAATCCAAGTGGAAATATCTCACAGGCATTGGAGCATTTCTTTGGTTCTCATTTTTTTAAACAGAATTGCTCTCTCACCAAAATAGTTACTCTCTATCTCAAAATAGATATGTCACATCTGTTTCGAGACAGAGGGAGTAATATGGTGCAATGTTACCATCGTTGGAATCAATTGGTTCTATTGGATCGTTCATGTCACTAGTGGAGAACGGGCCTTTAGTCCCGACCCGTAAGCGGCTTTAGTCCCGGTTCTAGAACCAGGACTGGAGAGGCGGGACTAAAGGCCCACCCACTAGTCCCGGCCCGCTTACCAGCCAGGACCAATGGGCATCCACGTGGCCGCCCCTGCACATGCTAGGTTCCCCCCCATTAGTCCCGGTTCCTATTACGAACCGGGACTAATGGTTCTCTACCGCGACAGCATTTTAGGAAGTTTCTCTACCGCGGTAGCATTTTAGGCAGTTTCTCTGCTGCGACAGAGAACTCATTTTGTATCACTTTTATTTATTTCTTTTTCATTTCAAAATAGTTTTCTACGCTACCACATACCATACACATTCGTGCATATATATATAAGATAACTTGTCTTAGGATCGAGCATACAAATATATACATGATAGTTACATTGACATCACAATAACCAGGACTAGAGCCCGTCTATTCAATTACACAGTCAGGGATCATCGTTAGCGCCTATTCACACTAAATTCTCCGGCGTCATCTATCATCTTGTTCATCAAGAATCCTGCCAGTTCTTCAGCAATTCCTAGTATGCATTGCTCTGGTAGGAGCTGGTCCCGCATTCTCTTGAACTATATAAGAAAAGGAGATCAATATGAATATCAATGATGATAACAAAAAGTGACGGTAATGAAATAATGTTGTGAATGTATTGCTTACATCGACTCTATAATCTTTGTGCTCAGTGGTAAACGTGTGAATGAACTCACAAACATAGAATCCACATATATGCGTCCTGGGTGGCTGCCTCGCGCACTTTACGAGAATAGAATTCAATGAGAATAATAATCTAGCATCATAATTGTATTGAAATTAGAAGTAAAGAGATGTGCGGACTACTTACCGAGACCGGCTTAAACGTCAGCTTCTTACTAAAGTCACCCGTAACCGCACTCTTGAACCGGTTCCAAACCCTGCCCGATAAAGAAAATGAATGATTTATTTATTATGTGATATCTTAGGAAATCAACAAAAGAAACCTATGTAGCACGAAAATTACCTCTGGAGCATGTCCTGCATGTCCCTAAACTGTTCCAGGGGTCTTTTAATGGGTCCATGACTTCAACTCTTCCCTTATCAAGTTGAATGTTTAGCAGGATCCAGTTGAAACTGCACACATTTATATACATTTGTAACTCATCAATTACACTTAATATCGAGTAAGCAAAAGTGAATGTGTACAATAGAGTAAGACCCTCACTTGAAATTGTAAGGGAACAATATGTGGTCATAGTAATTTGGCTCCGTTAGAAACCTTAGAAGGTTTTCCTCCGTCTCCTCGGGTTTTGTCGTTAGCGTCTTTACATGTATTTTATCTGGGTCAATGAACCCAACACTAAAGAGTGACCTTATTTTACATTCGTGGATCTTCATTCTACATAATAATAGAGTACAACATATAATGAGGATAATTAAATGCAATGAACTGAACAACTGAAAAACTGAACAACTTATATGTAGACAATGAATTCAACAACTTAAAGACAATAGAAACTCATGAGACTTTTGTCGAGGGCGTCGAAATTGTATAACTGGAAGAGTTCTAGAAACTCAACAGGGACCTTATCGGCTCGGAAGTAGTAGTCATGTGGGACTTTCGCCACAATCATTATTCTCTCCTCCTTTATGGCTTTCAAGTACTAGTTATGTAAACTCCGCATTTGTGTTGTCAGTTGTTGCAACCTCTCTATGCTGACCAACGACATCCCTGGGACATATTGAGGGGCTACATCAGCCTTGGGTAACTTGTCATCCTGGGAACCTAGCAATTCCTCAACAGTCACATTCATCGCGGCCGCATGCTCCGTAGCTTCTTCCATACTCTGCTGGGAAATGTCATAGCATGCCACCCTGAGGGGTGGGATTGATTTTTTGTCCTGTTTCCCGAGCTGGGGGATGTCCTTTCTTTTCCCAGTTGCACTTTGACTTGATGATTTGCTCCCGCTTGCACTTCTTCTTGATTTGCTCTTCTTCACTACCTTTTTAAGTGTGCGTAGATAGTCATCTGGCTTATGGTGCAAGTCATATTGCGAATTTGTGTTTAGAAAACCAAGTGCATACACTTTTTGCTTCTCGGTGTATACCTGGGCGGGCTCAGGTTTCTTCTTTTGAAGTTGCGCAACACATTCGGCCTTTGCGATCGCTGCATTTTCCTCTTTAGTATGATCGTAAGGTCTGATGGGAAGATTCTTATGAGGTACTCTTGGGAGGGGCGACATTTGTCGTTTTGGGCTGCTGCGTCCTTTAGTAATCATCGAGGGAGCACACTTCCGCTTATTGTCCATAGAGGGCGGCAAAGACGGCTGACCCTGCGGCAGAGATCGAGATGGACTCGCGCTTTGGTGGTTGTAGTCATGGGGTGGGCTTCTTGGAGGTGATGGAGGTGAAGGTGACATACGACAACTCGGAGGCGGTGTTAGCCTTGGCGATGATCCTAGAAGCTTGATGTTGTTCTTGTCCCATAGAATGATACCACCCAATACTTCTCCGAGTGTCCTCTCACCTTTAGGTCCAGGAATGTCAAGCTCCACTGAGTCCCATCCCATTGCGTTTTCATCCACCCCGACTTTAGCATAGCCAGCTGGAATCTCACGGCCATGCCAGTGTGCGTCAGGTGGACAAGGTAAAGCACATCCGATAGCCACCTTGATGGATAGGTTCTTCACCTTCTGATGGAGCTCACAAGATGTCTGCTCCTTGATTCCATCCACGGGGTAGCCGAGACCACCATCTACCATCCGTGCATCGTCAGACGGGACCTCCGATTCAGCCATGCTGCTTCTCCGCTGAGATGGGATGGCGGTAATATCGAGTGCAGGATCTTGCAGGCGCGCTACTCCTCAAAGTTCGTCAATCTATTGCTGATACTATTGAAGTGTTCCTAGCAACTCGTTGAACCTATATCCCTCCTCCTCATGTTGTCGCCTCTTTTCTCTCTCTCGGCTCCTATAAGTATCTCTACCTTTGGGAAACCCCATCTCCCATGTATAACTAGGGCCAAGGCCTCCTACTCGTCCTCCGCATTCGTCATTCCTAAGGACATTTGTCTGCAAGTCTTTCTCTCTATCGGGACATAACTTTATTGTCCGCTCTTTAATTTCCTTCACCACTCTCTGCCATGTCTCCTGGGGTATCCTAATCTCGTTACTACAAGTAAGGTCCCCTGTATTTTCGTCATACTCACTCCCATGCCAAAGGAACCAATTTCTTGCCCTCAAATCCCATTCTTCACGTATTGGTTCTAGAGTGACCCCTTTAGCAAGCAGCTCATTCTCTTTAGCATCCCACTTTGGCATGGCAGTCGCATAGCACCCTAGCCCCAGGTGATGGTTATATTTATTCTTCGCGGCATTTAACTTGTTTTTTTCTAACTTTTCCTTAGCAGCTTCTGACTCCTTGTACTTCACAAATGCATCCCAGTTAGCCTACTACTTTGTTAGATAGGATTAAAATTTAGGAGTCTTCTTCTTCTGATACTTTTGCCATAATGATTTCTTCCAGTTCTTGAATAGTCCGGCCATCTTCGTAAGAGTCCACTGCTTAACTTTCTTCCTCAATGCAGCTGTGTCAGCATCATCCTAACCACTCTCGAACAGTGATCGAGATGTGATACCTAACCATAACTCCGCATTGTTGTACAAATACACTTTTAGCCTTTTCGGGTTCCAAGGGTTCACCCCGTGGTGATACCTGCGTAATTGTATAACGCGTAGATGCGCCCAACTTTTTGGCTAGGCCTCGTTTGGAATATTTTTGGCTCGATGTGGAGGCCTAAGATAAGAAACATTCATCAATTTATATATATCGAACTCAATTAATGCATGTACTGATCACCGGACTTCATATATATACCTCGTCGGACTTAGTTAAGGGTCCACCGGAGCCGTCAGCTTCTCCATCATCGGAGCCGTTGGCTTCTCCCTGATCATTTCGTTTGACCTCCTCACCCTCACCGGAGGGGTTCAGATATATCGACGTAGATTCGGGTGGATGCACATGGGGGCATCGTTGATCATATTCTCGAGAATTTCTTCTTGTTCTATGTCTCTGCGGATTGGACTAGGTGGATCCATCGTTTCCTGCAAAATGCACACAATATAAAATAATACTAAATAATAATATGTACACCTAATTTTCTATAATAAAACTAAACAATAGAAAAATTCTAGTGATGCCTCGCGTGGCACCCGTGTCCGGTCGCCCACCATACCTCTATAACCCCCCCGACCTGCACCCATAACCTCTATAAGTCTGGGGCCCCCGCGAGCACTACCACCCTAACCCTAAGTCCGGGGCCCCGCGAGCACTACCACCCTAACCCTAAGTCTGGGGACCCGCGAGAACCACCACCGTCACCATAAGTCTGGGGGCCTGCGAGCACCAGCACCTAAACCCTAAGTCTAGGGGCCCACGAGCACCAGCACCCTAACCCTAAGTCCGAGGGCCCGCGAGCACTACCACCCTAACCCTAAGTCCGGGGGCCCGCGAGCACCAGCACCCTAACCCTGAATCTGGGGGCCCGCGAGCACTAGCACCCTAACCCTAAGTCTGGGGGCCTACGAGCACCATCACCCTAACCCTAAGTCCGGGGGCCCGCGAGCACTAGCACCCTAACCCTTAGTCCGGGTGCCGCGAGCACTACCACCCTAAGCCTAACTCCGGGGGCCCGTGAGCACCAGCACCCTAACCCTAAGTACGGGGGCCCACGAGCACCAGCACCCTAACCCTATGTCCGGGGGCCCGCGAGCACAAGCACCCTAACCCTAAGTATGGGGGCCCGTGAGCACCAGCACCCTAATCCTAAGTCCGGGGGCCCGCGAGCCCCAGCATCCTGATATGTCCATTTTGCATCACTATTCTATATCATAATTTACTGTTATTCATTAATATATTTCATATTAAGAGGTGATACTTATGTTATTTCATCTGTTTTTGCATGGTTGATGACTTTTGGAGCATGGACCGCTGCAGTCAGGATTCTGATGGAAAAGGTGTTGTTTGGAGGCAAAATTCCTGAAGATCAGAAAATCCGGGAAAATATACGGAAAATCTTATTTTTCCAGAAGACAAAGGAAGCCAGAAGGAAGAGTGGAGATGGGCCACAGGGGACCCACACCACCCCTTGGAGCAGGCCACCCTAGGCCGTGCCACTAGGTGGTGTGGCCGCCCTGGCACACCTCTAGCTTTCCCCTCTGGCGTATATAATCCTCCCGAAACATATTACTGTAACAATTGGTTGAATATTGCATAGTTCTTAAAGGGAAACTTTCCCGGTGTTGATTACTCTTTGTAGTTGATGCTATTGAGTGGAACCATTGATTTATCGTTTATGTTCAGATTTTTATACATCATTACTCCATCTCTGATCATGATCCATATGATGTCTTGCGAGTATCTCGTTTTGTTCTTGAGGACATGGGAGAAGTCATGTTGTTAGTAGTGGAGTTGCGTTGAGAACGATTCAATAGTTTGATATTTAAGTTGTGGTGTACTTCTTCTAGTGGTGTCATGTGAACGTCGACTACATGACACTTCACCTATATGGGCCTAGGGGAATGCATTGTGTATTTGGCTACTAATCGTAGGGGTTACCGGAGTGACAGAAACCTGAACCCTCGTTAGGAAACCATTGCACAAGGGACATCAGGGTCTTAGAGTTTAAAGCTATGGTTAGGTTTCTACCTTAATTACTTTCTTCTACTTACGGATGTTTGCAAGGGGTATAATCACAAGTATGTATTAGTCCTAGGAAGGTTGGTACATTAGCACAGGTTCACCCACACGACACTTAGCAAGCTAAAGAAGATTAATCAACTATATGAAGTGAAAGAACTTGATAGTCTTCCCATGTGTCCTCGAGAACGTTTGGTCATCTTAAGTAATACAACCGGCTTGTCCTTTGCTGAATAAAGGATTGGGCCACTTGCTGCATTTATTCTTATTGTCTTTTATTTACTCGCACTTTATTTACTTGCCTTATCAAAAACCCCTAAAAATCCGTTTGCTAAGTATTTGCAGAGAATTCCTGATCCATACCACTAGTGAGCACCTTCTGCTCCTCGTTGGGTTCGACACTCTTACTTATAAAAAATACTGCGATACACCCCCTATACTTGTGGGTCATCAAGACTATTTTCTGGCGCTGCTGCCAGGGAGTAAAGTGCTATTGGAGAGTGGAACTGGTAAAGGAAACTTCTACTGTGAGTATTGTTTACTACTGTTAATTGCTTTATTTTCAATATGGATAATTCTCCGAGTTTCTTATTTGGTAATGCTACTACCACTGCGAAGGTAGTAGATGAACCACCACCTGCTGAGAATGATGCTTTTAAAATACCTACACGAATTATTGATCGTGTTATGGATAATTACTATGTTTGGGATGGAACTTTCCATCCCGGTGATCATTTACTCTTTATATACGAATTATACGGGTTGTTCAAGAGTGCAGGTATTACTACAGATCAAGTTAAGAAGAAGTTATTCTCATTGTCACTAAAAGGAAGAGCTGAGGAATGGTATAAGCTACTGAAAATGGTCAAGCTCTGGAATGGGAGGAAATAGTACCTCTCTTTTATTCAAAGTTTTATCCTCCTAGTGAGATTCATAAAGACCGGAATCATATATAGAACTTTTGGCCTCTTGATGGAGAGAGTACAGCTCAAGCTTGGTGGAGACTGAAGTTACTAATGCTCAAATGTCCCATTCATGAGCTCCCCAACAATATTATTATCAATAACTTTTGTGCAAGGCTCCCTCTACATGATAAGGATTTATTGGATGCTTCTTGTGCTCGATCATTCACTCGCATGGAAGAAGAAGCTAAATGGGATCTCCTAGACCGTATTCAAGATAATGCTGAAGCATGGGAGAATGAAAAATGTAGAAAGTCAGGTATAAATTATGATTATGAATGCATTGAATCTTTTATGGGAACTGATGACATTCAAAATATTAAAAATGCTTATGGTCTAGACTCTCAAGCTATTGCTTCTTATTTTAAGGCTTTTTCTTCCTACATTGAAGTGCCTAAAAAGAAGTGGAATAAGTATCATGAACCTTATAAAGATATTGCTAAGAGTGTTCCTTCAAGACATACTGAAGTTTATACTACTAATCATGTTTTACCTGAACCTTATATTGAGAAAATGCTTTTCCCAGTTAAGATAAAGGAACATTCTATGATAGCTAGTGTGGTTGATGAAAGTACAGGTAAAGCTGTTGAACCTGATGAACAAATGGTTGAGGAACCTACAATAGCAAATGTGAAATACTTTGTCACTAAATATGTAGAAGAGGGACACACTATCCTTTGTAAAGATATTCCTAATATTGTTTCACAAAGTAGTGTTATGAGAACTAGTATTCCTGTGTTTTCTGTTAGAATAAGTGATCATTGTTACGATGGTCATTGTCATAGTTATATTGTTAAGTTTGTGCATGATACTGAAAGTTATTATAAGAGAGAGAAAAGTACTCTTATGTATCTCAATAATATCAAGTTTCCTCGTTTTATGTTGAAAGTTTTCTTACTGCACTTGTTTTGCCTTCCTATGCTTGTAGCCTCTGGTTTTAACAACTTGTTTGTTTACAAAATTCCCTTGCATAGGAAGTGGGTTAGACTTAAACATGTGTATTTTTGCTTCTTAATGCTCCCTTTCAACTCAATTCAATATTCCTATGTGAGCATTTTCAAAATTATCATGCCCATCTTAATGGCTATAAAGAAAGAGCTTTTTGGGAGACAGCCCAGTTTATTTTTGCTTTCAGTTTGTTTTTTATTCTTTGAGTCTTGGAAGTTATTACTTTGGTAATAACCTCTCCTTATCCTTTTTTTGGTTTTTGTGTCAAGATCAACCTCTAATGAGAGAGAAGTAATATTTGGGGAAGTTGTTGTCCCGAAACAGATTTTTGGGCTTCACCGTAAAAATTAGTGAGAGATCTTTGTATGTCGGATTGAGCTGTAATTTTTTGTTATTCTGCCACAGGTTGTTATTTAACTTTCGTTAGTTTTGCACTTTTTGATTTGAGCAACATAAGATTTTCGAAAAAATTGTTCTTTACCTGATGGTCTATTTTGATAGATTTTGTCACTCTTGCATTTGCTTCTTTAATCGATTTCCTTTTTGAATTCTTTTTGGGTTTTCGGAAGGAGTTGATACAGTAGCTTATGTTTTGATGGTTTTCAGTTGAAGTTGAATTCAAAAGGTTTTATCACTTCACTTGTACTAATGTTGCTAATGAGAACTGTGTGAAGTTTTGTGTGAAAGAAATTTTCAGGTTAGTAGCGATAATGTTGTAATAAGGACGTGAAAGGTCTCTTGACTAGAGTAATAAGTGTATGAAGAAGAAGATATTGATGTTATTCAAGTGGTGACTCCGGAAGAATCCACTATACCAAATTCAGAGACCTGCGGAGTCCGTTTTCAAATAGGTAACAGTTCTAGTAAGAAAAGTTCTGCGAAAGATCTGTCAAATTATATTTTTGCAGTTTTTAGTCAATAAGGAAAGCTACGAAGCGAAAGAGGGACGGAAACGGAGCCAGGGTGGCTCACACCACCCTGTGGCACGGGCCCACCCCTAGTCACGCCACCAGGTGTTGTGGCCACTCCGGACTCTGTCTCCGACCCGTTTTCTCCCAGTACCTTCCTTTTGTTTTGAAACTTCATAATATATAATCCCCCGGGTCCACCGAGGTTCATATATCGTGTTCTCGTCGTGTTTTCGTTTCGATCTGTTTCTGCTAGGAACTATTTTTGAAAGCTTAGAAGCACAATGGTGTCCCCCAAGGATAAGGGGAAGGAGACTATGGAGGAAGACCTCCAAGAACCCGGGAAGGAGAAGGAGATCAAGAGTGAAGGTGAAGAAGAGGCAAAGCACACTGGCACTACCATTGCAAGCATTGGAGTGTTGGCAAGATCTGGCAGGGTCAGGAGGACTGCACGGATGTCAACTGGAGGGAAAACTCCGCGTCACTGTTTACCTCCATGGTCACTTCCTCCACGGACAAAGAATCCTTTCCATACCCGTATCCATAAGCATCAACACCAGAATATGCCCAAGGAGAAATTATCCTCCAATTGGGACTTGCCTCGTTCTAGCCATGCAGGGAAAGAAGACTTCAAGGAGGAAGAGTGGGAAAAGAATCACAAGAGCTGGGATCCACAATCTGATATGATCATGCACCGTATCAGGCACAACTCGGAGTTGATTCGTACTATCACCTTCGAGATTGAGGACTTGGGGAAACTGATCAAAGGGCTCATCGAAAGAACACCACCACCACCGAAGGAGTAATTCATCATCAGGTTTGGCATCCCCTTGGTTTGTTCCAAGCTTGGGGGAGTGTCGCGGTATCACATCACTATCTTTTATCTTTTTACCTTTTTAGTAGAGTCATATCATGAATAGAGAAGTTATCATGTAGGATAGTTTGCATTATGGAAGTGTCCCCTCTCTCGTTAGATATGTATCCCTTGGTGTGAGTTGCCGTTATGGAATATTAATTAGAAGTTCTATCATTTACTCTTTTGCATATCTTATATTTGTTTTCAATTCGTGGTTATATGATTGATCTTGTCGTTAGTATTGGTATCACTTTGGGATCATTGAGTTAATTTAATTGGTTTTGGCAAACCTGGCTTGGTCAGTAGCAACACTATTTTCGAGAGTTGAATGAAAATATAAAAGTACTCTAAAGAAATATAATTTCATCATCTTTCTTTCCTGATTTGCTCATAAGTTTAGTATTCTCTGGTTAAGATCTTTTGTGCTTCCAAGGAAGATTGCATGTTTGTTTTTATCGCTTGTATGTATGTTTGTTTCCTTCAATTCTTCTACTTGCTACCTAGCCTTGCTAGCTAAAAACCTGTACTAAGAGGGAATTCTTCTCGTGCATCCAATCCTTAAACCAAAACCTATGCCATTTGAGTCCACCATACCTACCTATTAGCACTATTGCTATCCCAAGCAAATTCATGTTTTTATCTACCTTCCAAATTAAACTTGTTATGTGAAATTAGTGATTAAAGCTCTCATGAACTTGATGGCACACTTTACTCTCTTGCATCTGATAAACTTGAACCATTGTGCCCATCTATGTTGCGTATATGCTTGCGCTTTGTAAGTTGTGAATTGGCAGAACCATGCTATCATGGGGAACGCTTTCAACATTGCACTAGTACTTTGTACCTAGTTGATATCATGTTCTTTTGTCTATGGATGTTATCGGTGTGAAATGAAAGGGGAGCTTGTAAGTCCATGGAGTTATGCATGTGTGTTAGAGAAACGCCTGGGCCGGTGGTCTAATCCATGCTGTTATGGTGGAACCCTGCAGCGTAACCATAACGAGCATCTATGAAGCATTCTTCTTATAAAAAAGAGTCTGATATTGAGAAAAAAGAGAAAAAGAAAAAAAGAGATTATGAAAAGTGGAAAGAGATAAAAAAGCACCATATTCCCATGGTAAATAAGAAGATTGTTGAGATGCTTGTTGTCTGCTTGCCTTGTCATTTTGATATGGGGATTCTTCCGTATCATCGGGCAAGGGGTACCCCGTTGGCGGTTCTCTATGATACACATGTGCTTACGATGACAAGAACTTACCGGTGACTAAACTTTAGTAGCATGAGGAGCGGCCCTCGTATTCAAGGGACATGAGATTCTCAATTTACAACTTGTCAAGCATATCTTCATATTTGATCGCTTTAACCTTAATCACCTAAAGATGCCTATGATAGGGGCAATGAGAGCTGAAAACTAATAAGTATCATAATTTTTGGGAGCTCTTTATAAACTTGAAATCCCTGCTTCCCTCTGCGAAGGGCCTTTCTTTTACTTTTTTGTTGAGTCAATAAACCTATTCCCTTCTATCTCAGCAAGTATTTTGAGTTGTTGTGTTTCATTCATTCATATGATGATTTATTCAATCATGTTCCTTATGTTCCTTGTTTTGCACATTGCGTTTATCTTGGTGATTACTACTTTGAAAGCTATCATTGAAAACCAGTTATTTATGAACTCCAGCAAATTATCAACTATTCTTCGACCAAGAGCTAAGTTTGCCATTACCAATTATGATTCACCTTATGTATATTTATTGTGTTTCCTTTACTTATTGCAAGTTAAGTTATATAATAGTGAGTTGTCTTCTTTTATGATCTATGCATTGATGAATGTGATGCTTCTTGTTCGTATTTTTTTATCGACTCTTCACTCCATAAATCTGAGGCCATGTTTCTTGAGCTCAGTTTTGCTTGAGGACAAGTGAAGTCTAAGCCTGGGGGGAGTTCATTTTGCACTAGCACCCCTGATACGTCGGAGGGGTTCAGATATATCGACGTAGATTCGGGTGGATGCACATGGGGGCATCGTTGATCATATTCTTAAGAATTTCTTCTTGTTCTATGTCTCTGCGGATTGGACTAGGTGGATCCATTGTTTCCTGCAAAATGCACACAATATAAAATAATACTAAATAACAATATGTATACCTAATTTTCTACAATAAAACTAAACAATAGCAAAATTCTAGTGATGCCTCGCATGGGACCCGTGTCCGGTCGCCCACCATACCTCTATAAACACCCCCGACCTGCACCCATAACCTCTATAAGTCAGAGGCCCCGCGAGCACTACCACCCTAACCCTAAGTCCGGGGCCCCGCGAGCACTACCACCCTAACCCTAAGTCCGAGGACCCGTGACCACCACCACCGTAACCCTAAGTCCAGGAGCCCGCGAGCACCAGCAGCCTAACCCTAAGTCTAGGGGCCCGCGAGCACCAGCACCCTAACCCTAAGTCAGAGGGCCCGCGAGCACTACCCCCTAACCCTAAGTCCGGGGGCCAGCGAGCACCAGCACCCTAACCCAAAATACGGGGGCCCGCGAGCACTAGCACCCTAACCCTAAGTCCGGGGGCCTGCGTGCACCATCACCCTAACCCTAAGTCCGGGGTCTCGCGAGAACTAGTACCCTAACCCTAAGTACGGGGGCCCCGAGCACCAGCACCCTAACCCTAAGTCCGGGGGCCCGCGAGCACCAGCACCCTAACCCTAAGTCCAGGGGCCTGCGAGCACCAGCGCCCTAACCCTAAGTCTAGGGGCCCGCGAGCACCGGCACCCTAACCCTAAGTCCCGGGGCCCGCGAGCACCAGCACCCTAATCCTAAGTCCGGGGCCCGCGAGCACTAGCACCCTGATATGTCCATTTTGCATCACTATTTTGTATCATAATTTACTGTTATTCATTGATATATTTCATATTAAGAGGTGATACTTATGTTATTTTATCTATTTTTGCATGGTTGATGACTTTTGGAGCATGGACCACTGCAGTCAGGATTATGATGGAAAAGGTGCTGTTTGGAGGCAAAATTCACGAAGATCAGGAAATCCGGGAAAATATATGGAAAATCCTATTTTTCCAGAAGAAAAAGGAAGCCAGAAGGAGGAGTGGAGATGGGCCACAGGGGGCCCACACCACCCCCTGGCGCGGGCCACCCTAGGCCGCGCCACCAGGTGGTGTGAATGCCCAGGCCCACCTCTGGCTCTCCCCTCTGGCGTATATAATCCTCCCAAAACCCTAATACTCGGGGCCGACCGCAGAAAGATTTTCTCTGCCTCCACGGGGCATAAAACACCGAGAGAGAAAGATCTCTCCGACAGATAGAATTCTGCTGGGGGGAATTCCTTCCGAGAGAGGGGAGATCGTCGCCATCAACACCACCATAAAGTTGGACTTCATCAGGATTATCATCATCATCACCACCATCAGCACCATCAGCACCTTCATCACCATCTCCATATTGTTGTAACAATTGTTTGAATCTTGCATAGTTCTTAGGGGAAACTTTCCTGGTGTTGATTACTCTTTGTAGTTGATGCTATTGAGTGGAACCATTGAATTATTGTTTATGTTTAGATTGTTATACATCATTATTCCATCTCTGATCATGATCCATATGATGTCTTGTGAGTAGTTCGTTTTGTTCTTGAGGACATGGGAGAAGTCATGTTGTTAGTAGTGGAATTGTGTTGAGAAAGATTCAATAGTTTGATATTTAAGTTGTGGTGTACTTCTTCTAGTGGTGTCATGTGAACGTCGACTACATGACACTTCACCTATATGGGCCTAGGGGAATGCATTGTGTATTTGGCTACTAATCGTAGGGGTTGCCGGAGTGACAGAAACCTAAACCCCCGTTAGGAAACCATTGCACAAGGGACGTCAGGGTCTTAGAGTATAAAGCTGTGGTTAGGCTTCTACCTTAATCACTTTCTTGTACTTACGGATGTTTGCAAGGGGTATAATCACAAGTATGTATTAGTCCTAGGAAGGTCGGTACATTATCACAGGTTCACCCACACAATACTTAGCAAGCTAAAGAAGATTAGTCAACTATATGAAGCGAAAGCACTTGACAGCCTTCCCATGTGTCCTCGAGAACGTTTGGTCATCTTAAGTAATACAACCGGCTTATCCTTTGCTGAATAAAGGATTGAGCCACTTGCTGCATTTATTCTTATTGTCTTTTAGTTACTCGCAGTTTATTTACTTGCCTTATCAAAAACCCCTAAAAATTTGTTTGCTAAGTATTTGCAGAGAATTTCTGATCCATACCACTAGTTAGCACCTTCTGCTCCTTGTTGGGTTCGACACTCTTATTTATCGAAAATACTGCGATACAACCCCTATAAGTGTGGGCCT
This sequence comes from Avena eriantha, assembly GCA_910589775.1. Classification (NCBI taxonomy): domain Eukaryota; kingdom Viridiplantae; phylum Streptophyta; class Magnoliopsida; order Poales; family Poaceae; genus Avena; species Avena eriantha. Next base: position 447,593,769 of record OU342740.1, read on the forward strand.
ATGTCCGGGGGCCCGCGAGCACTAGCACCCTAACCCTAACTCTGAGGGCCCACGAGCACCAGCACCCTAACTCCAGTCGCCCGCAAGAACAACTATATATTATATATACACTATATATTATAATGGAAAATATATTATACTATATGCTATATTACACTATATATTACACTAAAAATATATACACTAAAAATATATACAGTAAAAAATACACTATATATTACACTATACACTATATATTCATAATAACATATTATAAAAAATAGTAGTAATAACATATATACTATATACTACACTATATACACTATACACTATATACTCCATACTATAAGAAAAAAATACAAGAAAAAAATAAAAATAAAATAGAAGTGGTCGGGGGTGCCTCCTCGTCCTGCTCGCTCGAAGTGGCCAGCACCACCGCAGTGTGCACGGCTGGCGCCCCGGCCCTGCTCGCCCACACTGGTCGTCGCCGCCGCATGCTGGCATGCACGTATGGCTGCAGCGCCGCCGATGTCGGACGGGGGAAGTGAGGGGGTGGGGTACCTAGCCGGGGATGGATGAGCATGGCGGTTAGAGGTAGTGGTCTGGCCGGAGAGGGGGCCACGCGCGCCGCGGCAGCGGTTGGAGGTGATGGCGGTGGCACGGACGGCCGGAGATCAGGGGGCAGCACGGACGCGCGGAGAGGGGGCAACTTGCGTGTGTCGGTGGTTGGTGGTGGTGGCGGCTGGGGTGCGACGCGCGCGTGGTGGCGGGCAGAGAGTCTTTCGGGCAGCCTGCTGGCGTCCTGCATCGTCGTCCTCACGCTACCCATACTGCAGAGTGAGATGGTGATTTGGGGGGAGTGAGGGGTGATGGCTCTGTGTATGGCGCCAGAAAAATGCGGGAGTGGTGTTGATGTAGAGCTCGTTGGGAACCCCAAGAGGAAGGTATGATGAGCACAGAAGCAAGTTTCCCTCAGTTATGAAACCAAGGTTTAATCGAACTAGTAGGAGCAAGGAAACACCCCAAAGGTGTTGCTAGCTGAGCCTTGGCAGGGCGCACTACCGGTGCTAGCAGCAACATGGAGACCTGCACAACACAACCACAGAACTTTGTCCCCAACTTGCGATGAGGTTTTCAACCTCACCGTGTTTTGCGGAAAACAAAGGATTAAACGTATCAAATGGAAATAAGTAATAGTTTTCAGGAAGTAAACACAAAGAAGTAAATAGTTTGTAGATTGTATGTAAAGAAAAGGACCGGGATCCATAGTTCACTAGAGGTGGCTCTCCTTAAGATATATAACATGCTGGGTGAACAAATTACAGCGGGGCAATTGACAAACATCGAGAAAGCAATACATGCATATACTAATCATCTTGACTCATTGGGCATTACAACATTATACATAGACCGCCATCCAACTGCATCTATGACTAATAATCCACCTTCAGGTTATCATCCGAACCCCCTCCAGTATTAAGTTGCAAGCAACATATTATTGCTTTACGAACTGGGTGTAAAGTAAACAATACGATTGTTCTATGAACAAATGATTGTTGTTTTCTCCCTAGTAGCAACAGCACATCTAGTATGTTAGATATTTCTGTCACTTCCCCAGATTACTAGAGGCATGAACCCACTATCGAGCATAAATACTAACACTTGGAGTTGCTAGCATCTACTTGGCCAAGATAGCTACTAACAATGGAAAGCATGCAAGATCACAAATAACAAAGACATGATAGAATCAATAATCAATCTGAAATAGCATCTCAATATCCATCGGATCCCCGCAAACACAACATGCAGAATTACAAATAGATGATCTTGATCATGAACAGAGCTCACTAGATCTAAACATGAAAGCACAAAGGAGTAGAACCAGCCATCTAGCTACTACATGGATCCGTAGTCCAAGGATGAAATACTCACGCATCACACCAGAGGCTTGCATGGTGATGAAGAAGGCCTGCAGGGTGAATTCCCCTCTCCGGCAGGGTGCCAGGAATAGCTTCAGATCCCTCCCGATCTAGGGATGGAGATGATGGCGGCTATAGACTCTTTCGTGGATTTTTGATTGGGCCCTTATGGTTTTTGTCCTAAGGGCATATTATAAGCGTAAGGGGAGGACGAGGGGGTGCCGGAGGTGGCCACACCACCCCTCGCACGAGCCAGGCTAGGCCGCGCGGCTAGGTGGTGTGGTGGCCCCCTGGCCCCTCTCCGTCTCATATTCTGGCATCTGATGACTTCTGAAAAAATAGGCACTTTGTCTTTTGTCTCGTCCAATTCTGAGAATATTCATTTTCTGACTTTCCTGGAACCAAAAACAGCAGAAAACAGGCAGCTGGCACTGTGGCTCTTGTTACTAGGTTAGTCCAAGAAATCATATCAAAAGTACTCCAAAGTTGGCACAAAACACAAGAAAGTGGATAAAACCAAGCATGGAACATCAAAAATTATAGTTACATTTGCAATGTATCAAGGGGCGTGGAATATAAGGGGATGGACCTTTACTCCCTGTCCGTGGGACAAGACGGAACTAAAGGGTCTTTAGTCCCGGCTTGTGCCACGAACCGGGACTAAAGGTATGACCTTTAGTCCCGGAGCGTGCCATGACCCAGGACTAAAGGGTTTTGGGCACTAACCCATAGGGCCGCACCAACCGGACCCCTTAAGTTTCGGATCATGACACAACCTAGGACTAAAGGTCCCTTTTTTAAAAAAAAATTGACTGAAATCTCTGTTTGCCGCGTTATTGCATACAATTAAATAAACTAATATATCAATATTATTAAAAATGATGGGGCTTTTGGGGGAGGGTTCCGGTTTAGGGCTAGGGTTTCGGGTTTCAGGGTTTAGGGTTAGGGTTTAGGTTTGGGGTAAGGGTTTCGAGTTTAGGGTTAGGGTTCGGCCGGATTAGGGTAAGGGTTTCAGGTTTTAGGTTTAGGGTTTAAGGGTTAGGGTTTAGGTTTAGAGTTAGGGTTTCGGGTTTAGGGTTTAAGGGTTTAGGGTTAGGGTTTCGGGTTTAGGGTTTCGAGTTTAGGGTTTAGGGTTTAGGGTTTCGGGTTTAGGGTTTATGGTTAGGGTTTAGGGTTCGGGTTTAGGGTTCGGGTTTAGGGTTTATGGTTTAGGGTTTAGGGTTCTAGGGTCTAACTATTAAAACTAGTAACCGAGACTTATAATATTTTGGGGGCCTTTAATCCCGGTTGGAGGCAATAACCAGGACTTAAGATATTTCACACCCTTCTCAGAGTCATCAAGCCACACATCATGCTTTCCTGCCATTTCCCTACGCTTCCTGCCATATTTTCCCGTCTTTTCCTTCTATATCTAGGTCGACCGCCATGGCCATCCACACATCTACATCTTCCCCTCTCACAACAATGGACACTGCATACTGGGTTATTCTGACCCTCGAGGAGACTGAGGCGCCGTGGGCCTCCAGCTACCCATGCCCGCCAGGCTACCGGCTGCCCGTCGACTGGATGTTGAGCGCTAGAGGAGTTCTAGTCCCTCCTATGCCTCAAGGTTTCGCCCTCTAGGCGGCCATCACGAACCACTTCTACCTTGAGCTCACGCTAGAGCAGCGGATGGATCCCCATTGGGATCTTGACAACTACGACACCTGGAATGCCTTCTTCGCTAACCGGCAGGAAAGGGAGCTCGCCAGGTACGAGGGTGACGGCCCGCCCCCGTTGAACCACAACGAGGCTGGTCGCCACCTATGGTGGGCAAACCGGACTATCGTCGGTGTGATGTGCTACATCACCCAAGGAGATCATCCTTGCCTGCGGTGCCCGCACTTTGACCCTCCAGAGAGCCACAAGAAGGGTGGGGATGGTTGATAACCCACAAGTATAGGGGATCATGTGTAGCCTTTTTGATAAGTAAGAGTGTCTAACCCAATGAGGAGCTAAATCTAGGATAAATATTCTCTGAAGTTATATCAACCACTGGTACAACTCTACGCACACTAAACGTTTGCATTATCTAGGATATAAAACTAGAGCAACAATACGAGTAATAGAGATAGCTTTGCATGATAATAAATAACAAGAAAGTAAAGCTAGTTGCTGCAGCAATAAAATACATTAAACTAACAGAACCATGAGTGTGGAATAGTGGTGGTAATTGTGGTGTCTTTGCCCAAGTTTAAATAGCAAATAGATCAGGTTCATTGTCTTCGATGCAGTTTTCTATGTGGGAGAGGCTAAATATACATGCACTTCACTACTTGGAATTACATGTACTATATGATTGGATTGTTAGCAAACATTCGTAAGTACTAATCAATGCATTAAGGTTTCCCCAACCATAGCCTTAAGTTTAATGGTCCTCTTACTCTCATACGTGCAACGTTCTGGTTCGGGTCCTCAGGTTTCTGTCACTCCAGCAGAACTTCCCCCTTTCTTTTACACATACTACAAACCCTATGATGTTTAATCCATGCGCGCACAAATATAATGGACACCAAAGGACTGTACCATATCAACATACAACTCTAATGAACCAAAGACGTTCCACCATTCAATCTAAGAACAAAGAAACTACGCAAACATGCATGACATAGATTATAGGATTATAACTTATAGCATGAAACACCATGTTTACATAGGACGATACAGAGGTGTGTGGGAGGATGAACCAGTGCATACTAGGAGGATTAGGTGATGGAGATGGCGGTGAAGAGGAGAGGTGGCGCCGGCGGCGGCGTGGGGGACTCCTTCCCCGTTGCCAGTATCATACGGGAGCACCGCTCCTTAGCCCCCTTCCTTCATGGCCTCTTGGGAGCCCTCCCCCATGCAGATGGGATCCATGGGGGAGGCAAAAACGTGGCTTTGGTGGCTACAAATTCGTGGGTGAAGATGCCCTAGGCGAATTAGGTTTCCTCCCTTTATATAGCTTCTCGGATTCCCATCACCCCATCTTGGGCTGTAGTAAATTGGGCCCAAAAGGCCCTTCCAGACTCGGAATCCACAATGTTTGTCACGAAATTTCCAACAACTTTGTAGTTGAAGAGTTTTCCGTTTGACATTGTATTCAACCCGAAACGTGACCATCTTCAAAAAGAGTTCCAAGACAGATTTCTGGAAAAAATCCCAATTTGACTCCAACAACGTTTCCACTTGTATTCTTGGTAATTCCTACACATCAAAATGTAAAACAAAAACATTGTGCAGTTTTGCAACTATTAGTAGGTTATTCCAAATAAATCATAAACTTTATACAAAAAGGAGTGTCAGAAGCATATTATTAGCATAAAACCATCAAAAATTATAGATATGTTATGGCCGTATCAACATCCCCAAGCTTAGTTCCTACTCGTCCTCGAGTAGGTAAACGATCAAAACAATTTAATTTTTGATGTGATATGCAGACAACACAATCTTGATAATCATTATTTTAAAAGATAGAGTTCTAAGAATAAGACATAGCAACTATGTCGTAACATGAAAAGGCACAAACAAAAGATTCATGAATAACAATGCTTTGCAAGACGTTTGTTTGTTTCACATAAAGAAAGCATAATGAGAATTGTATTCAGCTTGTCCCTCATAGAGTAGCAAAACATAAATGCATAGGACACCTTCAAAGTTCATAAGGGTGACTAGATACAAATAGTTTAAGAACAAGCAATATCAAAGTTATGCATCAATCAACAAGACTTGGGACAATGCACATTAAACTAAGAATGGCCACTATGCTCTCTTAATAGGTGCATAAAGATAGAAGATGGAGACTCAACATAAAAGTAAAAGAAAGTCCTTCTTAGAAGGAAGAAGGGATTCAAGTCTCATAAAGAGCTTCCAAATATTGTGGTACTTATTAGCTTTCAGCTCTCATTTCCCCTATCATAAGCATCTTTAGGAGATTAAGGTTAAAGTGACACAACTAAGAGGATATGCTTGACAAGTTATAAGTTGAAATCTCATGCTCCTTACTTACGAGTACCGGACCTCATGCTACTCAACTTCAGTCACAAGTAAGCTCTTTTCGTTGTAAGTACATATGTATCATAGAGAACCGCCAACGGGGTACCCCTTGCACATGATACAGGAGCTATCCCATAATCAAAATGATAAGGCAAGCATAAAATGAGCATCTCAGCGATCTTTTTATTTGCTATTTGCATAGGTTTTTATTGAGGATGCTTCATAGAGTGCTCATTATGGTTATGCTGCAAGTTTCCACCATGATTAGGCATGGCTTAGGCTAGCGGCCCAGGGGTTTCTCTAACACACATACAACTTCCATGATCTTACAAGTTCCCCTTTTATTTCGCATCGTCGGGATCCATAAACAAAAGAATCATGATATCAACGGAATATAAGTGCAATGTTAAAAGGGTTCCCCATGATACATGGTTCTGCTAACTTCAACTTATAAAGCGCAAGCATATACGCAACAAAGATGGACACAATGGTTCAAGTTTATTAAGTGCAAGAAAATAAAGTGTGCCATCAAGTTCGTGAGAGCTTTAATCACTAATTTTCACATAACAAATTTAATTCGGAAGGTAGATAAAAGCATGAATATACTCGGAATAACAAATGCTAATAGGTAGGTATGGATTCTTTGGGATAACTTGGTTTTATTTGGAGTTGGATGCACGAGTGGAACTCATACTTGGTTATGGAAGCTAGCAAAATACTGGGACCGACCAACTAAAAGAGCAATAATAGCCATAATCATGCAAAGCGACAAAACATCATTAATTAAAGCATAAAGTGATATTACAAGTCGAAAACTAAAGGATCATAAAGTCTATGGTGACTTGGGATAGTCATAACATGGTGTGAGCATGCGCCAGGTCAACCCAAATAAAGCACCAAAGGAGAATACCACCATACTATGCTTTAATATGCTAAAACAACGCAAGATTCTTTAAAGGCACATTAAGCAAACTCAATTGTTTATAAAATGTCATGCTACAACAAATAATACTAAGCATAAATCCAAAACAATATCAAGCATGACATGACAAAGCATAGGCCACCGTCAAAAACGAGCTCCTTTTACTACTTAAGCATGAACTTTTCCTACTCTTTTCCAATCCAAACCACACTTATTTGAAAACTAATGTATGAAAACTAAGAAAACAAAAACGAAAATGAAGACGCTCCAAGAACAACACAAATGTGCATGAAACAATAAAAATGAAGTGTTTGGAAGAAACCTAAGAGTTTTATTGATGAAGAAGGGGATGCCTTGGGCATCCCCAAGCTTTGACGCTTCTACTTCTTGGATATTTATTGGGGTGACACACATGGCATCCCCAAGATTGAGATTTAGTCCATTCTTCATCTCATTACATCACTCTTTCCATACACCTGAAATTTTTCATTCATAAAAAAATTCACACAATCTTTATTAGGAACATTAGTGCACTCAAGATAATAAGTCTTTGGGTTCAGTTTCAACACCAATAAAACTTCCATTAAAACACAAGCTACTGTAGCACTTCCCTCAAAAATCTCAATTCCCCAAAAAGAACCCAAAAAGGAATCAACAAGAAGCAAATGCAAATAATGGCAGAAATCTGTCAAAACAGACCAGCAGGTAAATACCAATTTTTTTGAAGACCTTCTGTTGCTCAAATCGAAACATGTTGAACTAACGAAAGTTAGATAACAACCTGGGGCATAAGAACAAAAATTTAGAGCTCAAACCGACCTACAGATATTTTATACGAATTTTTACAGCGAAGCACAAAAATCTGTTTCGGGACAACAACTTTCCCAAGCATTACTGTTCTCTCATTAGAGGTTACTCATGGCTCAATATTGATGTAGACCTCGTTGGGGAACCCCAAGAGGAAGGTATGTTGAGCACAGTAGCAAGTCTCCCTCAGTTATGAAACCAAGGTTTAATCAAACCAGTAGGAGCAAGGAAACACCCTAAAGGTGTTGCTAGCTGAGCCTTGGCAAGGCGCACTACCGGTGCTAGTAGCAACATGGAGACCTGCACAACATAACCACAGAACTCTGTCCCCAACTTGCGATGAGGTTGTCAATCTCACCGTGTTTTGCTGAAAACAAAGTATCAAACATATCGAATGGAAGGAAGTAAAAGTTTGCAGAAAGTTAACACAAAGAAGTAAACAGTTTATAGATTGTATGTAAAGAAAAGGATCGGGATCCATAGTTCACTAGAGGTGGCTCTCCTTAACATAGATAACATGCTGGGTGAACAAATTACATTGGGGCAATTGACAAACATCGAGAAAGCAATACATGCATATACTAATCATCTGGACTCCTTTGAGATTCGATTGGGCATTACAACATTATACATAGACCGCCATCCAACTGCATCTATGACTAATAATCCACCTCCACGTTATCATTCGAACACCCTCCAGTATTAAGTTGCAAGCAACAGATTATTGCTTTACGAATTGCGTGCAATGTAAACAATACGATTTCTCTAGGAACAAAGGATTGTTGTTTTCTCCCTAGTAGCAACAACACATCTAGTGCCTTAGAGATTTCTGTCACTTCCCTAGATTACTGTCAACACCCGGATTTTTAATCCTAGATGCCTATTATGTCATTCATCACAATCCTAGGATTACCATTTTTGCGAGACATAACAGATTGGATATCACAGTACATCATCCATTACAAACCATAAATAAGGTCTTACACAAATAAGGATCTGATGATCCAGTCTAAATAGAACAAGCAGCGGAATAAAAGATAAGCGTAGCGGTGGGGTCTATCTTCAGGGGCATAGGCAATGCTGACGAAGGCAGATAGTCCTAGTTATCATAGACGTCCTGCTGGCCATCATCTTGGTAGTCTCCTTCATGAGAGGAGAGCCCAACACGTCGAAGGCTCGACTCGTCCGCCGCCTTTTTGCGCGCCTCGAGTTGCGCGATAGTTTGTACTTGGCGCTTAAATTATTCCTTCAGGAGCCAGTGGTAGCCCATTAGCAGTTCATGCGGAGATCCGAGGGTAGAGGGTTGCCTCGTAAGGCCTCACGGTAGCGAGCCCACTCTTGCTCGTTGAGCCTGATCGCGACGCGTTCGCCGGTTTGCTCGTTTGTTATGGTTGGAGGTTCAATTGCTCCTCCATTGTTGATGGGGGTGCGATTGCCACCGTTGCCGCCATTGTCGCCATTGCCAGCGTTAGGCGGGTCGGTTTCGTTACCGTGATTGCCCGTGTTCTCGCGGTTGGTGGAGGTGTCGCCTATGTTGATGACGGCACACATGAAGTGATTGGGGAAGCTGCTGCTCCCACAGCTCTCAGATCCGGAGCCGTAGGCTCCATCTTCAATTGCTAGATCGCTCAGATCGGAGTCGCGACTGCTGTCGCTGACTGTGTTCTCGACTGTTGCCGGGGCGTTGAGCTCACTGAGAGTGCCGATCGATGGAGGGAACCATGATGTTGGGGCAATCAACGGCGTCGTCGGCTGATCAGGCATGCGAAGCGTGCCCATTTGACCAACTTGGAAGCGGAAGCTCCCGATTGCCATGCTGATTCCGTCGCCCACGGACTCGAAAGCCGGGCGAGTAGCCGGCGTGTGGACAGTGAAGTCGAACGCGCGGAAGAGCTAGCGAATCTCCGCTGTTGCGGAGTTGTAGATCGCGGTTGATGGGGCCGAAGAAGCCGCAACATCAGCACTCCCAATTCGCATAGACGATGCCAATTGACGAGGGTTTAACTCAGTAATGCCCATTGTTATGGACTTGGGTTTTGGAGAAGGAGGGAGCGCTGGAGACATCTATCGGCTAGCAAACAAGCATACAGGGACTCAAAGATTTACCCAGGTTCAGGCCTCGTAGAGGTCCCTACTCCTGCTTGTCTGCTCGTGGAATTATCAAAGGAATCGAGGATTACAATGGTGCGCAGATGCAATCTGGCGAGGGTTGTGGGAACTAGGGTTGCCTGTGTCCTTCTCGCCGCCCCTCCTAGCCTTCATATAGATAGGCTAGGTCTCAGGTAGTAGGTCGAGTTGGTTACATGTTAGGGTTTTCCCCTTTGAACTTTCTATCTTTAGCTTCTTCTTGTTCTTCAAGCAATCGAGAGTCCGTAGGTTACTCCAGTTCTTCATTTGGGCCTTGTGACACCGTGGGCCTCTATGTATTCAGGCGTATATACCAAGCTCGTGTACCTGTAGGGTATACCCATGTTAGTAGCCCCCGAGTGTCCAGTGGAATCGTAGATTCGACTGGAGACTTTATGAAGCCTTTTGAGTGCATGACTGAGTATGTTTTTCGACTGCTCTGTTTATGTCATAGGGATTGTTGATGTGCGTGCCTGATTTAACCGATGTACCGGTGTCAGTTAACTACCTTAGGGTAAAACAACGCCATCTACTCGAACTCGAGTCCCCGGACTCGAATCCGGAAAAGTGCTGGTGTAATTCGACTCAAGCCACGGAGGTCTTACAGTAGTCGAATTCTAGTATATGGGTGTGAGCACTCGACGCGTCCGTCAAGGCATGTTCATCGTACCTGTACGCACGGATATATTTCTGGTAGTGCGCAGCTAATGCGTTGCCAGGCCTTATTCAGGTCTTATCTTCACGCTGTAAGCGCGGCATCCGAATTTTATCATCGCGGAGACGATTCGGGTGACCCAGGAGACGCAGTCTCTTTGTAGGGAAAAATTATGAGGCGGTGTCGCCATAAACTTCGAGTGTGGATGTTATCAACACATAGTACTTTGTACAAATAATCATAGGGTGCGTGACTAGCGGTCCCTATGGGAGTAGCCCCCGAGTGCCTCATTGAGTCGAAGACTTAGGCAGGGACTAAAGAACTTTTGCGACTGCTCTCGTCTTTTGTTTGCTTGTTTCGGTCGAATTTTCTTCCGGCGCTCCCTATGGGAGTAACCCATGTCCATAGTCGAACCGTGTTTCGAGTGATGGGGTTTTGCTTTGATTGTTCATGTTCCTGTAAAAGAAGAAGAAAAAATCGTAGGGTGCGCGACCAGCGCTCCCTATGGGAGTAGCCCCCGAGTGCTTGGTGGAGTCGAAGACTCGAGCAAGGACTAAATAGTCGAAATCTTCTACTGCATAGTTTTTGATGATGTCAGTTCTGACGATTTCATGACCTCAGTTGCCCGCATGAGCGAGTTTGACGAGACGTGACGAGCGGTGGGTCCCACTCCCTGACTCTGATTTGAGCGGGCGTGCGTAATCTTTATTTTAACTACGCCTCCTCAATTTCCATGTGTAATGGGAGTAGTGGGGGGACGGTTCGCGTTTCAGCTCCTCCACGTGCCGAGCACGATGAACGCCACGCGTCTGGTAGGGTTTTTCTGAGCCCTTGGATTGCATCTTCCAGGGGTTAAGTAGTGACGCTGCGATGGTAAAATTCACATCTACTTCCATTCAGCCTTTGCCTTCATCGCCATTTCCGCTGCTCCTCTTCTTTCTCTACGCTCTTTTCCCTCCGCGGCGCTGGACCAGCTCCACACATTTCCCAGCTACTTCCACTGGTCGCATCGCTGCCACGTAATGGGAAAGAAAAAAGGAGGTGTTGCGGCCGATCCCGCTGCTGCCGCTGCCACGATGAAGAAGAAGGGCGGCTCCGCCGCTGCGAGCACCAGTACCGCCGCTGGCGGGAACAAGAAGGGTACGGGCACTCGCATCACGAATGGCGCGTTGCGTCCATCTGTGATCAAGTCCTTGGATCTTTGTCTTCTTCGCCAAGACGGAGTGTTGTCCGCCGTAGTCGCCGACACGCGCGTCCCTAGCGGCAAGGTAATCCCCTCTCCTCCTGATGGTTTTCAGGTGATGTTCCTGGCGTTCATCATTCGCGGCCTCTCGTTGCCCCTTCTTTGTTTTTACGGGCTCTAGCTCCATCAGCTGTCCCCTAATTCCATCCTCCACGTAGATTGCTACATCACTCTTTGCGAATGCTGGCTCAGAATCGAGCCGCATTTCGGCCTCTTCAAGCGTCTCTTCAAGTTGGAGCGTCAATCGGCGTCTGGCTCCGTATTCTATGATGTAGGCGGTTGCGGAATCCACGCCGATCCATCCGCCACATACTTCGACATCAAGCTAGCGATGTCCGTCCAAGGGTGGAAGGACAAGTGGTTCTTCGTCCGTGACAAGAGAGCTGACGGAGAACACTTTGGACTCGCACCCTTTGACCCCGTGACGCCGTGCTAGAGGAGGCGCTCCTCGAAGAATGTTGTTATGCCCGGCGAGTCCGCGGAGACAGATGTGATGTACGAGCGCATCTGCGACCTCAAGAGTTCCATAGGAAAAGAGGAGGGAGGTTGCGCCCTCATTCACACATGGCTGCGCCGTCGCGTCCAGCCCCTGCAGGCCAGAGTCCACCCCATGTTTCAGTGGGCTGGCGCTGACGATGTCACTTGCGTGTCTGCCGATGGCATGTCCGCGAGTAAGGTAGATAAAAGGGTTGGACTGGTCACCAAGTACACCGTCAAGGATGTGCTCCCTAGTGAACCAGTCGTTCCTCCGTTCGATGCTGCTAATCCTCCCCCTGAGGTATAGTTGTGCGACGTAGTAGCTTAGTTTGTTGATTGCTTCTTTGTTGTTTCTTAACTTTGTGCCAAATTGTGATCTGTATGAAGGATTGGGCGGTATCACCCTGTATGCCCCCTCTTCCTGAGGGGGTTATCCCTCGCGAAGCCTTGGAAGAGGACGAGTCGGAGTCGACCGTCCCATCTGATGTGGAGGAGCAAGCCCCCGAGTCGGGTAATCCGGATACTCGCAAGCGTTCGCGCAACGAGGATTCCGATGCGTCGTCTCCTTCAACTTCGGAAGGTGCAGGCGTTGGTGCGGAGTTGCCGATCCCTGCCATTCCTGTGAGTGCCATGGCGCCATCTTCTCGCAAGAAGATGCGACTGTCAAAGGAGTCCTCGTCAGAGTCGGGGGAGCCAACCTTTGACTTTGATAAGTTTGATTGGTAAGTATTCGAGTTGTCCTTTTTGGTTCTTCGTTGGATTTTCCCTTTCTTGATGTTGGTTTTATCTTGCAGTTAACAGGCGTCGTCATCTTCTAGCGGCGTCCAATTTTTGAAAGCATCGGGAGTCGCAACCTCAAGGGCCAAGAAAGAGGTCGAGGGTGCTCCTTCCCCTCCATTGGCGGCCCACTCCGGGCACAACTCTTCCAGCTCTCCGCATGATGGGGAGCATCGGATGGTTGGTCAGATGACTGCACACCAATCGACTTTGGAGTCGTTGGAGGATCATGTAAGTGTAGTATTTCTTCTTTTGATGTTGCAGTCACTGTTATCTATGGCTTCTGTTGATCCTTTGTTGTTTTTCCTTTTGCTATAGCTTCTTGTGAAAGAAGCCGCTCACTTGGCGGAGCAGGTGCTTGCGATTGGTCGCCAGCATGCAATGCTGGATACGCGCCATCGCGTGGTAGAAAGTAAGTGTTCTTCACTTCTCCTTCTTCCGCATCGTTTTCATGTAGTCGACTGATAGTCAATCCCTTTTGTTTTGTTCTTATAGATGAACATAATTCCCTTCTGCGCAACGCCGCCACCATGGAAAAGACACTCGCCACGGCTGTGAAGAGCCGCGATGAGGCAATCGCGGCACGTGACGAGGCACAGAAGCGCGAAGAGGACCTGTGTACCTCCATTGCAGCTAGGGAGAAGTTGTTCGAAGAATAGCTTTTCTCGATTGCCAAGGCCCTCTCAGGCACCTTGCTTGGATATCGTTATCGTTCTCTGTTCGAATTTGTCGTTGGCGTTGACTTTCGTACCCATGTGTGGGTTTTATGTACAGATGCTGGTGATTTGAGCTTCAACCTCAGGCCCTCCGTCGCGACGATGCCTTGGCGGGTGGTCTTTTAGCCATCGAGAACCGCAGCGCCACTGTTCAAGATATGCTCTCCAAGGCCAAGGGCGTGCTAAGTCGCCTCCGGGAAGAATTGATGCCCAAGGCTGAGCTAATTGAGAACATGGACGAGTTGGTGGAGTCTCTCGCCGGGGGTGTCCCTGCAAGTTTCAAGAACTTGCTCCGTGCGGCTGGCGCGTCAATGTCACTCGCCATGGTGCAGGCCCACGGAGTCGAAGTTGATCCTGTAGCGGTCTCAAGGGCGATGCCCGTTAGCGCGGACGGCCAGCAGGTAGTCTTTGCTTCCTTCGCGACTTCCTGTGGCAAGTATGGGCCGCAACTGATTAACACAGTTGCGAAGTACTCTGAGGAGCTGCAGTGGGCCAAGAGGCGGCAAAGGCTGCGACATCAGGGGCCGGCGGAAAATCAGTGGCATCTGATACCACCATGGACTCGATGAGGCCCCCGAAGCTGTCTAAGTCGAAGAAGCCAGTTGCTCCTCGGTAGCTTTGTAATAGTTGCTTAGTTATGTCTTTTGTCAAGAACATGCCTTTTGGTGAGTGTATCTGCTCATACTTTTGCTAATCTTGAATGCACTCGAATCTTTTGTCTGTGTGTCGATTTGATCTTCTTATTGCTTCTTGCTTGGCTTGTGGTAGGGCACATCAAGTGATTCTTTGAGGGAACCTCAGGATTCGCCGCCCCTTGATGATACTTTGGCACCGCCGCGCTCGAGGGTGGATGAGCTGTCTCTGTTCTCGTGACTGCGTGATCGCGTGAAGCAGTTGGAGCATGAATTGCCCATGCTCCACGGTAACGCGAATCTATGGAAGTCAAAGGCAGAGAAGGCCACCGCCCGAGAACAGTATCTGTTGGGGGAGTTGACGCAGCTGGGCGACCAATTTAAGTGTTAGTTTGCTTACTGTTATGTTTTCCTTGTAGTCACTCGCAATGGTGTGTTATCCTCACACTTCTGTATTTGATTTGTATAGTTGTCAGTGTGCGCCATCCGCAGGATGAGAAGGATAGGATTGCCATTCGCATGCATGACTTGACTCAAGAGCAGCTTCAAGAGAGTGGATACTTCTGGGTGGACCACGATCGTGCAATCGCATTGGCGACCCTGCAGGATCGTGCGTCGCGAGTGATGCACTTCCTGAAGAAGTCGCAGTCATGTTTGAAGAATATTTATCGGACGATGTTTCGACCGGATGTTGCTCCATCGAGCCTGATGGCCCTCCTTGCCAAATTCCAAGACTTGGCTGTGGTTCGTGAGTGTGTAAGACAGCAGTTGGTGGCTGGTGCCAAGGCCGCTCTGTCGCTGGTGCGACTGCATAGGCCTGATGTAGATGTTGCGGCAATTGCGGCTGGGCGACCTGCGCCACCAGCGGGTTCTTCTTGGAATATGGTGTCGCACTATCAGGCAGTGGATCGCCCAGCGGAGGAGATCGTCGACTTCTTCAAGGAGCAAACCAACGTTCTTTTGTTGCAATAGTAGCTTTAGTTTGTATCCTGCACATAAGTGTACCAATGTTGTAAAGTTCGTGTATACGTTGTGTATAATTGATTGTCGATGATGTATAAAGAGCTTGTTAGCGTGTGAGTGCGTTGCACTATGCGATTCCTTTTCGTTAGCCTGGTGATACATTGCAAATGTATCTATAATTTTTGATGTTCCATGCTTGGTTTTATCTACTTTCTTATGTTTTGTTCCAACTTTGGAGTACTTTTTATACACTTTCTTGGACTAACCTATTAACAAAGAGCCACAGTGCCAGTTGCCTGTTTTCTGCAGTTTTTGGTTCCCGGAAAGTCAGAAAATCAATATTCTCGGAATTGGACGGGACAAAAGCCAAAGTTCCTATTTTACCGGAAGACTCACGGAGCCAGAATACAAGACGAAGGAGGGCCAGGGCCTGGCCACACACGCCTAGGCACGGGCTAGCCCTACCCGCGCCAGCAGGTGGTGTGGGCGCCCTGGCACTCCACCGACCTTGCCTCCTTCGCCTATAAGAGCCTCCTGATACCAAAACCCTAAATCGTCAAGCCTCCAGCCACGAAAAGTTTCGCAGCGCCGCCACCGCCGAAGGGGAGATTCGGGGGACAGAAAGTCTTTGTTCCGGCACCCTGCCGGGACGGGGAAGTGCCCCCGGAGCCATCTCCATCGATCTCCACCACCATCTCCATCACCATTGCTGATTCCCATGATGAGGAGGGAGTAGTTCTCTCTCGAGGCTAAGGGTTCTACCAGTAGCTATGTGTTCATCTCTCTCTCTATCTATGCATGATCTTATTGAGATCATGAGCTTGTAATCTATAGATCTACCTTGCTACTCAAGTGCTTTAATAGATCTCTGCTCTCCCCATGTGTGTGAAAGTGACAGCGTGCACACCATGGTGGCACTTAGGCTAGAGATTACAAATACTTGTTATGAGTTATATTTGGAGTTGGATGTTTCTATGAAATTGTGGTGTTTGTTGGACTCATCTAGTACTCAAGGTGACAGTGTGGGCTTATCTAGATGGGAAAGGCTTACTTTGAGGAGTGTTGTTATAGCCCTACCATCGATTAGAGTGTCCAACCGGAGAGTAGTTCAGCGTAGTATCGTAAAGAAGAATATACTTATATGAGAGTGTTCACTAGTGAAAGTACGATCCCTAGGCCTTGTTTCTAAGCATTGAAACACCGTTTGCAATTAGATCTGTTACATGTTTGCTTGCTTCCATCTTTATTTCATTTTGCCTTTAGTCTTTTCCACGCCACCAAGTTATTTTCTATCACCGTTACCACTTATAATTATCCATACCACTTGTATTTCAGTATCTCTTCGCCGAACTAGATCACCTATACACCTGAAAAGTGTATTGGGTGTGTTGGGGACACAAGAGACTTCTTGTATCTTGATTGCAGGGTTGCCTGAGAGGGAATACCTTTGACCACTTCCTCCCTGAGTTCGATAAACCTTGGGTGATCCACTTAAGGGAAAACTTGCTGCTGTTCTACAAACCTCTGCACTTGGAGGCCCAACAACTGTCTACAAGAATAGAAGTGCGTAGACATCAAGCTATTTTCTGGCGCCATTGCTGGGGAACGAAGAAGAAGAAACTCCCACGCCAACTACGCGCCATCAAGCTATTTTCTGGAGCCGTTGCCATGGAGGTAAGGTAAAAGGTATTCCTACCGGAGGGTTAAAGAATAAGAACCTCCCATGGCAAACGCCTATTTTCTGGCACCGTTGTCAGGGAGGTAGGGTAAAAGGTACTCACATCCTCCGGTGTGAGTGATCAAAGTTATTTCCTTTAGATTTTGTCTTTTTTTCTTGTTTTCACTAGTTAGGCTTAATGGAAAACAACAACAAAAATTAGAGAGCTTTATAGTATTTATCTTGAGTTAGGACCTGAAGTGTTTGAAGAGGAAATTAAAAAACCTATGGAACTTTATTTGCATGCTAATAGCAATGTTTTTAGTATGAACTCTTTGGACACCATTATTGCTAATGCTATGGAAAAGTCTAAGCTTGGGGAAGATGGTTTTGATGAGAATGATCTTTTTAGTCCCCCAAGCATGGAGGAGAAAATTTGCTTTGATGATACTATGCCTCCAATATATGATGATTACAATGATGAATATGCTATTTTCAGTCCACCTACTATTGAGGAGAAAATTAATAATGATTACAATATACCTCCTATATTTGATGATTATGGTGATGAGAATAATAATGGTAGCTATTTTGTTGAATTTGCTCCCACTACAATTATTTTGATGAGAGTACTAATTATTTTATACATGTGGCTCATGATAAGAATGTTTTATGTGATAGTTATATTGTTAATTTTATTCATGATGCTACTGAAAGTTATTATGAGAGAGGGAAACATGGTCTTATGTATCTCAACAATATTAAGTTTCCCCTCTTTATGTTGAAAGTCTTGAAGTTGCACTTGTTTTGCTTTACTATGCTTGTTGCTTTGTGCTTTCATGACTTCTTTATTTACAAGATTCCTATGCATAGGAAGTGGGTTAGACTTAAATGTGTTTTGAATTTGCTTCTTGATGCTCTCTTTTACTTCAATTCATAATTCTTATGTGAGCATCTTCTCAAACTTTCATGCCTAACTTAAAGGCTTTAAAGAAATGTACTTATTGGGAGATAACCCAAGAGTTTTAGATGAGTCTTGGAAGTTATTATCTCTGTAATAACCTCTCCTTATCCTTTTTATTTTCTTTTTTACCAAGAGTAACCTCTAATGAGAGTGAAGTAATGATTGGGAAAGTTGCTGTCCCCAAACAGATTTTTGTGCTTCACCGTAAAAATTCGTGAGATATCTCTGTATGTCGGATTGAGCTGTAATTTTTTGCGCTTCTGACCCAGGTTGTTATCTAACTTTCGTTAGTTTAACAATTTTTGATTTGAGCAACATAAGGTCTTCGAAAAAATTCGTCTTTACCTGCTGGTCTGTTTTGACAGATTTCTGCCATTTTCTGCATTTGCTTCTTGTTGGTTCCTTCTTGAGTTCTTTTGGGGAATTGAGATTTTTGAGGGAAGTGCTACAGTATATAGTGATCTAATGGAAGTTTATTTGGTGTTAGAACTGAACCTTGAGACTTATTTATCTTAAGTACAATAATGTTGCTAATGAGATTGTGTGAAGTTTTGTATGAAGGAAAATTTTGAGGTGTATGGAAGGAATGAGTAATGAGATGAAGGATGGACTAAAGCTCGAGCTTGGGGATGCCACGCGTGTCACCCTAAGAAACATCCAAGAAGTACAAGCGTCAAAGCTTGGGGATGCCCAAGGCATCCCCTTCTTCATCAATAAAAATCGCAGGTTTCTTCCAAACGCTTCATTTTTATTGTTTCATGCACAGTTGTGTTGTTCTTGGAGCGTCTTTTTTTCGTTTTTAGTTTTAGTTTGCTTGGTTTTCTTAGTTTTCTGAATAAATTGGTTGGACCCCCTCTTTCATGCATTGGTTTTCAAGTAGTTTGGTTTGGATTGGAAAAGAGTAGGAAAGTTCATACTTAAGTGTTAAAGAGAGTTTGTTTTTTGACTGTGGCCTATGCTTTGTCATGCCATGCTTGATATTGTTTTGGCTTTATGCTTAGTATTATTTTCTGTAGCATGACTTGTTATAAACAATTGAGATTGCTTAATGTGCCTTGGATGAATCATGCGTTGTTTTAGCATGTTAAAGCATAGTATAGTGGTATTCTCCTTTGATGCTTTATTTGGGTTGACTTGGCGCATGCTCACACCATATTATGACTATCTCAAGTCACCATAGCCTTTATGATCCTTTAGTTTTCAACTTGAAGTATCACTTTATGCTTTGATCAATGATGTTTTGTCGCTCTGCATGATTATGACCATTATTGCTCTCTTAGTTTGTCGCTCCCAGTCTTTTGCTAGCCTCCACAACCAAGTATGAGTTCCACTCATGCATCCAACTCCCTAAACCAAGTTATTCCAAAGAGTCCACCATACCTACCTACTAGCTTATGCTATTCCAACTATATTCATGCTTTTGTTTATCTTCCAAATTAAACTTGTTATGAGAAAACTAGTGATTAAAGCTCTCACGAACTTGATGGAACACTTTACTTTTTGCACTTAATAAACTTGAACCATTGGGTCCTTCTTTGTTGCGTATATGCTTGTGATTTATAAGTTGAAATTAGTAGAACCATGTATCATGGGGAACGCTTTCAACATTGCACTTGTACTTTGTACCCCGTTGATATCATGTTCTTTTGCTTACGGATCCCGGCGGTGTGAAATAAAAGCGGAACTTGTAAGATCATGGAGTTTGTATGTGTGTTAGAGAAACGCCTGGGCCGCTAGCCTAAGCCATGCCTAATCATGGTGGAAACTTGCAGCATCACCATAATGAGCACTCTATGAAGCATCCTCAATAAAAACCTATGCAAATAGCAAATAAAAAGATCGCTGAGATGCTCATTGTCTGCTTGCCTTGTCATTTCGATTATGGGAAAGCTCCCATATCATGTGCAAGGGGTACCCCGTTGGCGGTTCTTAATGATACACATATACTTACAATGACAAGAGCTTACTCGTGACTAAAGTTGAGTAGCATGAGGATCGGTCTTCGTAAGTAAGGGGCATGAGGTTTCGATTTATAACTTGTCAAGCATATCCTCTTAGTTGTGTCACATAAACCTTAACCACTTCAAGATGCTTATGATAGGGGCAATGAGAGCTAAAAGCTATAAGTACCATAATTTTTGGAAGCTCTTTATGAGACTTGAATCCTTACTTCCTTTTATAAAAAGCCTTTCTTCCACCATTATATTGAGTCTCCACCTTCTACCTTTATGCACCTACTTTGAGAGCATAGTGGCCATTCTTAGTTCTATGTGCATTGTCCCAAGACTTGTTTATTGATGCATACCTTGATATTGCTTATTTTAAACTATTTGTATCTAGTCACTCTTATGAACTTTGAAGGTGTCCTATGCATTTCTATTTGCTACTCTATTGAGGGACAAGCTGAATGCTATTATGCTATGTTTTCTTTATGTGAAACAAACAAACGTCTTGCAAAGCATTGTTATTCATGAATATTTTGTATGTGCCTTTTCATGTTGCAGCATAGTTTCTTTGTCTTATTGCTAGAACTTTGTCTTTCATGTTATGATGGAAGTACTATGATCCCAGCTTTGAATGTTTTATAAATACTTTGATCAAGTTTATGATGGTGCATGTCACCTCAAAAATTATTTTTTCTTTTTATCACTTACCTACTCGAGGACGAGCAGGAGTTAAGCTTGGCGATGTTGATACATTGCAAATGTATCTATAATTTTTGATGTTCCATGCTTGGTTTTATCTACTTTCTGATGTGTTGTTCCAACTTTGGAGTACTTTTTATACACTTTCTTGGACTAACCTATTAACAAAGAGCCACAGTGCCAGTTGCTTGTTTTCTGCTGTTTTTGTTTCCAAGAAAGTCAGAAAATCAATTTTCTCGAAATTGGACGGGACAAAAGCCAAAGTTCATGTTTTACCGGAAGACTCACGGAGCCAAAATACAAGACAGAGGAGGGCCAGGGCCTAGCCACACCCCCCAGGCGCGGGCTAGCCCTACCCGCGCCACCAGGTGGTGTGGGCCGCCTGGCACTCCATCGACCTTGCCTCCTTCGCCTATAAGAGCCTCCCGATACCAAAACCCTAAATCGTCAAGCCTCCAGCAACAAAAAGTTCCGTAGCGCCGCTGATACATGGCAAATGTATCTATAATTTTTCATGTGCCATGCTTAGTTTTATCCACTTTCTTGTGTTTTGTTCCAACTTTGGAGTACTTTTATTATGATTTCTTGGACTAACCTATTAACAAGAGCCACAGTGCCAGATGCCTGTTTTCTGCTGTTTTTGGTTCCAGGAATGTTAGAAAATGAATATTCTTGGAATTGGACGGGACAAAACAAAAGTGCCTATTTTTCCGGAAGGGATCAAGTGCTAGAATACGAGACGGAGAGGGGTAAGGGGCCGGCCACACCACCTGGCCGCGCGGTCAGGCTTGGCCCGCGCCAGGGGGTGGTCTGGCCGACCCCAGCACCCCTTCGGCCTCTCCTTTCGGCTATAAGTTTCCCTCGGGACAAAAACCCTAAGTACCCGATCAAAAATCCACAAAAGAGTCTGTAGCCGTCGTCGTCTCTGTCCCTAGGTCGGGGGGGATCTGAAGCTCTTCCGGGCACCCTGCTGGAGAGGGGAATTCACCCTGGAGGCCTTCTTCATCACCATGCAAGCCTCCGGTGTGATGCATGAGTAGTTCATTCTTGGACTACGGATCCATGTAGTAGCTAGATGGCTGGTTTCTCCTCCTTTGTGCTTTCATGTTTAGATCTTGTGAGCTCCGTTCATGATCAAGATCATCTATTTGTAATCCATACATGTTGTGTTTGCGGGGATCCGATGGATATTGAGATGCTATTTCAGATTGATTATTGATTCTATCATGTCTTTGTTATTTGAGATCTTGCATGCTTTCCGTTGTTAGTAGCTATCTTGGCCAAGTAGATGCTAGCAACTCCAAGAGTTAGTATTAATGCTCGATAGTGGGTTCATGCCTCTGGTAATCTAGGGAAGTGACAGAAATCTCTAAGGTACTAGATGTGTTGTTGCTACTAGGGAGAAAACAACGATCCTTTGTTCATAGAACAATTGTAAATTTTACTTTACACGTAGTTCGTAAAGCAATAATCTGTTGCTTGCAACTTAATACTGGAGGGGGTTTGGATGATAACCTGAAGGTCGATTATTAGTCATAGATGCAGTTGGATGGCGGTCTATGTATTATATTCTAATGCCCAATCAAGTCTCAAAGGAGTCAAGATGATTAGTATATGCATGTATTGCACACACCGCTGTTTGTCAATTGCCCCATTGTAATTTGTTCACCCAACATGTTATCTATCTAAGGAGAGCCACCTCTAGTGAACTATGGATCCCAATCCTTTTTCTTTACATACAATCTGCAACTGTTTACTGCTTTGTGTTTACTTTCTGCAAACTTTTACTTCTTTCCATTCGATACGTTTAATCCTTTGTTTTCCGCAAAACACGGTGAGATTGACAACCTCATTGCAAGTTGGGGACAAAGTTCTGTGGTTTTGTTGTGTGCAGGTCTCCACGTTGCTACAAGCACTGGTAGTGCGCCCTGCCAAAGCTCAGCTAGTAACACCTTTGGGGTGTTTCCTTGCTCCTACTGGTTCGATTAAACCTTGGTTTCATAACTGAGGGAAGACTTGCTTCTATATTAATCGTACATTCCTCTTGGGGTTCCCAACGAGCTCTACGTCAAAAGTCGAGCGCATCAGCCGCCGCCACCGAAGGGGAGATTCGGGGGACAGAAAGTCTCTGTTCCGGCACCCTGCCGGGACGGGGAAGGGCCCCCGGAGGCATCTCCATCGATCTCCACCACCATCTCCATCACCATTGCTGATTCCAATAATGAGGAGGGAGTAGTTCTCTCTCGAGGCTAAGGGTTCTACCAGTAGCTATGTGTTCATCTCTCTCTCTCTATGCATGATCTTATCGAGATAATGAGCTTGTAATCTATAGATCTACCTTGCTACTCAAGTGCTTTAATAGATCTCTGCTCTCCCCATGTTTGTGAAAGTGACAGCGTGCACACGATGGTGGCACTTAGGCTAGAGATTACAAATACTTGTTATGAGTTATATTTGGAGTTGGATGTTTCTATGAAATTGTGGTGTTTGTTGGACTCATCTAGTACTCAAGGTGACAGTGTGGGGTTATCTAGATGGGAAAGGCTTACTTTGAGGAGTGTTGTTATAGCCCTACCATCGATTAGAGTGTCCAACCGAAGAGTAGTTCAGCGTAGTATCATAAAGAAGAATATATTTATATGAGATTGTTCACTAGTGAAAGTATGATCCCTAGGCCATGTTTCTAAGCATTGAAACACCGTTTGCAATTAGATCAGTTACATGTTTGCTTGCTTCCATCTTTATTTCAGTTTGCCTTTAGTCTTTTCCACGCCACCAAGTTATTTTCTATCACCGTTACCACTTATAATTATCCATACCACTTGTATTTCACTATCTCTTCGCCGAACTAGTGCACCTATACACCTAACAAGTGTATTGGGTGTGTTGGGGACACAAGAGACTTCTTGTATCTTGATTGCAGGGTTGCCTGAGAGGGAATACCTTTGACCACTTCCTCCCTGAGTTCGATAAACCTTGGGTGATCCACTTAAGGGAAAACTTGCTGCTGTTCTACAAACCTCTGCATTTGGAGGCCCAACAACTGTCTACAAGAATAGAAGTGCGTAGATATCACCTGACCATGCGTTTATCTTAGCACCTTGTCAACCTGTCAGGTGCGTTGCAACTGGGTTGGTGTTTGTTAAGGGTTTCAATTGATGTGCCAGCTACTCAGGATATCGCGTGTGGGTTCGTAGAATAGATGTGTAAAGGGTGGCGCAGCCCCCGAGTGGATAAGTTGCAAAAATAAAGGAGAACACAAAGTTTTGGGGCACTTAGCTTTATTTATTCGCAAGACAGTACGAAGTACAATGTGTGGCTAAGTAGCCTTGGCTGAGTGGCCTTATTCGCAATGTAAAAGTAAAAATGACTAAGGGTAGAAGCGTCGCAGCTGCGCGACGTTCCAGGGGTTGGAGTATGCGACTCCTGTCTCTAAATCTTGAAGGCGATAGGCGCGACCTGGGATTACTTTTGTAATCACGTATGGTCCCTCCCAGGGGGACTAGAGATTGAGATGTCCTTGCTGCTTCAGTCATAGGACCAGGTTGCCTTCGACGAAGGATCTGGGGCATAGCCTCCTACTGTGGTAGTTCCGCAGGTTCTTCTGGTAGATCGTTGATCTTTCCACGGCGATTTCCCTTGCCTCGTCAAGGAGGTCGACGGAGTTTTCGAGTGCCAGGGTTGACTCCTGCTCGTTGTAAGCGACCACGCGTGGCGCTTTGTACCGTACCTCAGTGGATAGCACCGCTTCAGCCCCATGCACCATAAAGAACGGGGTGTAGCCTGTAGCACTGTTTGGAGTTGTGCGTAGGCTCCAGAGTACTGATTGTAGTTCGTCGGGCCAGCAACCCGCGGCTTATTCGAGTGGTCGGAGGAGTCGCTTCTTGATGCCGCCGTAGACGAGCCCGTTCGCCTTTTCGACCTGACCGTTGGTCTGTGGATGCGCTACCGAGGCGTAGCTGATGTTGATTCCCAGATTCTCGCAGAATTCTTTGAACTCCTTGGATGTGAAGTTTGTTCCATTGTCTATGATGATGCTGTGTGGCACTCTGAAGCGGAAGACGATGGACTCGAAGAACTTGACTGCGCTATGCCCTGATTGATTGGTGACTGGCATTGCCTCTATCCACTTGGTGAACTTGTCGACTGCCACCAGGAGGTAGACGTAGCCTCCTCGTGAGGACTTAGGGAGCTTGCCGACCATGTCGAGTCCCCATTGCGCGAAGGGCCAGGCCAATGGAATTGGCCGGAGCTCTGTGCCAGGTGCGTGCTGCTTGTCCGTGAATCGCTGGCACGCGTTGCATTTTTGGACGATGTCCTTGGTGTTGCGCATGATCGTAAGACAATAGAATCCAGCTCGTAGAGCTTTGGCCACGAGGGCGCGACTGTCGGCGTGGTGTTCGCAGGTTCCCTCATGGATATCGAGGAGAACAGCTCTTCCATCGGCCGTGGAGACGCATCGTTGGAGTACTCCTGTGATGTTGCGCTTGTATAGTTCGCCGTTGATAAGAGAGAATGCCTTGGATCGCCGCGCGATGTGTCGTGCATCAGTCGGATTGTCTGGTAGCCTTTTGCTGAGGAGGTACGTGATATATGGCTGAGTCCAAGATGACTCGATCATCATGACACTCATTGGTCCTTCGAGTCCTATATCCAGCTCTACGTCGTCGACTGCCATTGGCTCATTGGGTGGCGTAGCCCCCGAGTCCGTTGCTGTGCTTGTTTTCTTCTCTGCTGCCTTTGGCTTGATGGAGCGTTCACATATGCGCTCGAGAAATACCCCAGGTGGTATGGGGGCGCAGGTAGAGCCTATGTTGGCGAGTGCGTCTGCCTCTTCATTGCTTCCGCGGCCTACGTGTCGCATCTCACAGCCGTCGAAGTCCCCTTCGAGTGTATCGTAGAGGTCGCGGTAGGCGATCATGTTGTCGTTCAGTGCGTCGCACTCATGCATTGATTGGTTGACAACCAACTTGGAATCGCCGTATATAATTAGCCTCTTGGCGCCGCAGGCTTTTGCCATCCTCATCCCGTGTAGCAGGGCCTCGTATTTAGCTTCATTGTTGGAGGTGGTGAACTGCATTTGCAGGATGTACTTCAGCTTGTCCCCTTGGGGCGATGTCAGTATGACGCCTGCACCTGCTCCATCCTTCCGCTTGGATCCATCTAAGTGCATTGCCCAGAGGTAGGACATATCTGGTTTTCGGGGAGCTGGTTTTCCATCCAGTGCACAAGGAAGTCAGGAAGAACTTGCGACTTGATTGCATCGCGCTTTTCGTATGTAATGTCTCCTGGAGACAATTCGATTCCCCAAAGCGCGACTCGTCCCATGGCGTCGGGGTTATTGAGGATATTCCCCAGTGGGGCGTCATTGGCCACCACGATTGGCTGTTCCTGGAAGTAGTGGCATAGCCACCGGGCGGTCATGAAGACGCCGTACGCCAGCTTCTGGTAGTGCGGGTACCGCTATTTTGTTGGCGTGAGGACCTCGCTGAGGTAGTAGACTAGGCGATGTACCCCATGGACCTTGTTTTCCATGGCTCGTTCGACCACAAGTACTGTGCTGACAACTTTGTTGGTGGCGGAGATATACAACAACAGCGGTTCCCTTTCTTGTGGGGTTACCAATACTGGCGAAATGGATAGCAGGTGCTTGAGGTCTTCGAATGCTTCCTGCGCTTCGCTGGTCCACTCAAACTTTTCAGCTTTGCGGAGGAGTTACTAGAAGGGCAGTGCCTTTTCACCCATTCGGCTGATGAATCGACTGATGGCCGTGGTTCGCCCAGCCAGCTGCTGGACGCCCCTTATGTTTTTCGGCTTCTCCAAGGCCAGTATGGCTTTTATTTTCTTCGGTTTGCCTCGATTCCCCTCGTGGAGAAGAGATACCCGAGTAGTTGCCCAGATGGTACGTCGAAGGCGCATTTGTCTGGATTGAGCTTCATCCGGTAGTGGTCGAGTTTGGCGAAAGTTTCGCGTAAATCGTCGATTAGAGAGGCTTCCTCCTTGGTCTTGATTACTATGCCGTCGACATAGACTTGGATGTTGCAACCAAGTTGATCCTTGAGGCAAGCCTGCATGCACCGCTGGTAGGTGGCTCCTGCGTTTTTTAGCCCGAAAGGCATTGTGTTGTAGCAAAACACACCGAAGGGCGTTGTAAACACTGTTTTTTCTTGATCTTGCTCCTTCATTCGAATCTGATTATAGCCTAAGTAGGCGTCGAGGAAGCAGAGGCGCTCCCATCCTGCGGTGGAGTTGATTATCTGGTCGATTCGTGGTAGCGGGAAGGGATCCTTTGGACAGTGCTTATTCAGAGAGGTGAAGTCCACGCACATCCGCAGGATATCCGTGTCCTTTTTTGGTACCAGCACTGTGTTGGCGAGCCAAGTGCTTTCCTTGATCTCGCGTAAAAAATTGGCGTCGAGGAGTCTGTTGATCTCCATTCCGACTGCCTTTGCTCGTGGCTCAAATAATCGCCGGATTGTTTGGTTGACTGGCCTTGCGTCTGGGTTGACGTTGAGTGCGTGCTCGGAGAATTCCTTGGGAACTCCTAGCATGTCCGCTGGACACCAGGCGAAGATTTCCCAGTGCTCACGGAGGAATTCGACGAGCGCGAGTTCCTATGCGGGACTCAAGTTGTTGGCGATGAGGGCCATCTTGGCGGGATCCGATGGGTGGACCTGCACTTTGTTTGTGTGCACAGATGAGTCGAAAGATAGATCGGGCCAACTTGGCTGGCTTAGGGGAGGCAGACTGTTGTCTGTCGACTCCTTTAGTCTCGCGAGTTCTTCCTGCATGCCCAAGGACTGGGAAATTCTGTTGAACTCCCTGTAGCAAGTGTCGGATCTCTCAAAGTTCACGTTGACTGTGATGGCGCCATTGGGACCTAGCATTTTCATCTGCAGGTAGGCGTAGTGTGGTACTGCCATGAACCTAGCGAACGCGACACGTCCGAGGATGCAGTGGTACTGTGAGGGCCAGTCGACAACCTCAAAGTCGGTGCGCTCGCGCCGAAAGTTTTTCGGCATGCCAAAGATGATGTC
The DNA here is from genome assembly GCA_910589775.1 of Avena eriantha. Taxonomy (NCBI): domain Eukaryota; kingdom Viridiplantae; phylum Streptophyta; class Magnoliopsida; order Poales; family Poaceae; genus Avena; species Avena eriantha. The sequence goes on from OU342740.1 coordinate 447,621,303, forward strand.
GAGGTTGATTTTGCCTAGGGGATATACGCCTTTTCCTTGGATGATGCCGTGGAATGTTGTGTCCGAGGCTTCTAGGCAAGTCAGAGGGATCCTCATTGCTCGCAAGGTAATTGCGAATATAAGGTTGATCCCGCTTCCGCCGTCCATGAAAACGCGGCTCATGTGGAAACCTCTGATTTGCGCCTCGAGTACGAGGGGACAATGGGCTGAACGAGGTACTTGAGGCGGATGATCTCGTTTGTCGAAGGTGATGCAGGACTCGCTTCCGCTGAGGTACTCAGTGGTAGATGATGGTGAGTTTGTGGCCAAGTTGACTTGGCGAGTGATGGCCTTCTGCACCCTGTTAGAGGGGTGTCCTTTTTGGATCATCATGGTACCCATGGCTCGTGGGTATGGTTCGCCTCCCTGGTGCTGGTCCGGCGCAGCTGCATTTGGGGGTATTCCAGGTGGTGCTGGCGGAGTGCCATGTCCCACGGCGCCTGGAGCGGCTCCGTAGCCTCTTTCGACTGTGTTGCGATTCATCCGAACCAGCCCCTCATGCAGTTTGAGGAACTCGCAGCAGTCCTTGAGGAGGTGGCTGGACTTCTTCTTCCCATCATGTTTGTCGATGTACAAGTGCACCGTACATGGCCCGGACAGTTTGTCTTCAATGGATGTCATGAGTGCCTTATCACGATTGCGGCGTTCCCACACTTGCGTGGTTTTCCTGGAGTCGCGGTATCCACCGTTGTGGTATCCGCTGTTGCGATTATCGTCGCGTCTATCGGCGTAGCCAGCTGTGACCATATTGATGTCGTCGCGGTCATCGTAGATGTGCATGCGGCATTTGCCTCGGCGGTCACGTCCGCGCTCGAGTTCCTCGTCGGAGTGCATGCGATTTTTCACCGAATCTTCTCGATCGGCCCACCGATTCGCGAGTTCCATCAGGTAGTCGATGGTCTTGGGCTTTGAGCGGCCCAGCTCCTCTCTGAGCTCTATGTGGCGGATGCCGCCGTTGAATGCGTCAATCGTGCGATCCTCCGAGATGTTCTCTGCGGAGTTCTTGATGATGGACCACCTTTGGATGTACGAGCGTAGCGGTTCGCCTGATCTTTGTTGGCAACATCTCAGCTCTTCGATTGATGCAGGCCGCTTGTATGTGCCCTTGAAGTTGCACACGAAGCTATAAACCAGCTCATCCCAACTGCGAATGGATCCGCGTGGGAGGTTGTTGAGCCATGCTCAAGCGGCGCCTTGCAGCTGTAGCTGTAGACATTGCATGGCCGTGCTTCGACTACTGCCGTGGAGCCTGACGGAGGAGATGTGGTCCTCCAGCTAGATCTTCGGGTCCTGTAGGCCGTCAAACTTCGGGTTCTCTGACGGGAGTTTAAACCCCTTGGGCATTCGCTTTTGCCTGATGGGCCTGCTGAAGCATTTGGCGCCACGGAGCTCCACATCTTCCTCTTCGGAGTCAGTCGATCGAGCATGTCGCGCCCTTGATTTGTCGATCTTGCACTGCGAGAGGTCATCATGCCTTCATAGTCGTGGTCGTGTCGCCGTGAGCGGCGGCGTCGAGAAAGGTCGTGACTGTCGTTGCTGGATGAGGGCGAGGAGTAGCGCTTTGCTAGTGCTTTGCCTTTTTCGGGTCTGGTGTTGGTTCCTTGTCGAGGGCAGCTTCGATTAGTCCCAAGCCCGCGATCGTAGATCGGTGCATGGCGGCTCGGGGATCTCCATCTGGTGGCTGGTTGTTGAGGAGGTACATGGTGGCTGCTATCACCGTGGCCTGCGACGTCTTGGGGACCATGTTGCCACGTGTATCGACTGTCATAGAGCTGAAGTCGAGGACCTTTGCAGCTTCTATGTGTTCTTGCTCAGTGAGATGGGCCATCCGAGACTGCCTCTTGTTTGTGAGGTACTAGTTGCCCTTTGAGGAGGATCCTCCATGAGAGGAGAGCCCAGCACGTCGAAGTCTCGACTCGTCCGCCGCCTTTTTGTGCGCCTCGAGTTGCGCGATAGTTTGCACTTGGCGCTTAAATTCTTCCTTCAGGAGCCAGTGGTAGCCCATTAGCAGTTCTTGCGGAGATCCGAGGGTAGACGGTTGCCTCGTAAGGCCTCACGGCAGTGAGCCCACTCTTGCTCGTTGAGCCTGATCGCGACGCGTTCGCCGGTTTGCTCGTTTGTTATGGTTGGAGGTTCAATTGCTCCTCCATTGTTGATGGGGGTGCGATTGCCACCGTTGCCGCCATTGTCGCCGTTGCCAGCGTTAGGCGGGTCGGTTTCGTTACTGTGATTTCCCGTGTTATCGCGGTTGGTGGAGGTGTCGCCTATGTTGATGACGGCGCACATGAAGTGATTGGGGAAGCTGCTGCTCCCGCAGCTCTTAGATCCGAAGCCGTAGGCTCCATCTTCAGTTGCCAGATCGCTCAGATCGGAGGCGCAACTGCTGTCGCTGACTGTGTTCTCGACTGTTGCCGGGGCGTTGAGCTCACTGAGAGTGCCGATCGATGGAGGGAACCATGATGCTGGGGCAATCGACGGCGTCGTCGGCTGATCAGGCATGCAAAGCGTGCCCATCTGACCAACTTGGAAGCGGAAGCTCCCGATTGCCAGGTTGATTCCGTCGCCAACGGACTCGAAAGCCGGGCGAGTAGCCGGCGTGTGGACGGTGAAGTCGAACGCGTCGAAGAGCTAGCGAATCTCCGCTATTGCGGAGTTGTATATCGCGGTTGATGGGGCCGAAGAAGCCGCAACATCAGCACTCCCAATTCGCATAGACGGCGCCAATTGACGAGGGTTTAACTCAGTAATGCCCATTGTTATGGACTTGGGTTTTGGAGAAGGAGGGAGCGCTGGAGACATCTATCGGCTAGGAAACAAGCACACAGGGGACTCAAAGATTTACCCAGGTTCAGGCCTCGTAGAGGTCCCTACTCCTGCTTGTCTGCTCGTGGAATTATCAAAGGAATCGAGGATTACAATGGTGCGCAGATGCAATCTGGCGAGGGTTGTGGAAACTAGGGTTGCGTGTGTCCTTCTCGCCGCCCCTCCTAGCCTTCATATAGATAGGCTAGGTCTCAGGGAGTAGGTCGAGTCGGTTACATGTTAGGGTTTTCCCCTTTGAACTTTCTATCTTTAGCTTCTTCTTGTTCTTCAAGCAATCGAGAGTCCGTAGGTTACTCCAGTTCTTCATTTGGGCCTTGGTGACACCGTGGGCCTCTACGTATTCAGGCCGTATATACCAAGCTCGAGTACCTGTAGGGTATACCCATGTCACTTAGTATGCAGATAATCAAACATAACCTTTCATTTACACAACCTAGTATAAGCATCTCTCCTATGAGCATGGCCTCCCAACTATGACCATCTGTCATCTTGGGCACTGCATAGCCGGACAACATTGAGAGGTAGCCTCAGCTCAAATCTCTCTCGCAAGGGAACTAATAATAATGCATATAAATTTCCGGCTAAGCCTTACCCAATTCAGGTATTGTGGTTGTACGGTAAATTTGGAATGGTATCGCATCCGAATCTAACCATCAGTTTTGTAAAAAGGGGCTAAGGCTCATGCCTCAACATTTTCACCATCATAAACCATTTGTGTTTCTCAACACATGTCAAAATCTCTCAATGGAAGGACTCATCATTCCAAGGTTTTCCCAATTCATTTTCACCAAGTATTCCCATCTAAAGTGACTCAAGTTTTTATCTACTCTAAACTACTAAGTTAGGAGTGTTCACTAAGGTGGAAAGATGGGATCAATCTCATGCCATAGAATGACATCTAAAGTTATCTATATAGGTCAAGTTTTATACTCCTTATGCTACCTTCAAAACAAGTAAAAGACTTTGGGTAAAGTAAAGGAAGTAAAGCTTGAAAAAATATACTTGGGGTAAGTAATAGTCAAAGTGGCATAACCAAAGCATGCCTAAAGCATCTTTGCTCAATCATCTAGCTTAATTCTAGCTTGATAAGCATTATACTTGCAAGGTTTAGCTTGCATTGTTAATGGTGGCCTGCCTTGTCCAGTGCAGTGGTTGATGTTTTCTTCCTCCTCTTGATAGAACTCCTCCTCCTCGAAAGCTTGGTTGGTACTATCGTCTATAAATACATACGGAGCACACAATCACCAAACAATACTTAACTAGTCTAATTAGCACTCTAAGGCACACATTTGATGATCTATTATCATCACAAGCATCACAAGTTTTATTAACTAGTTTCATTCTTTTTATTTAAGAAAAGTAATTTCTACTCATTGAAAATTAACTAAGATTTAATATTCACCCCTTAAAATATGGGATCATGTGGAAACATGTCATCACCACATATTCTAACATGTGGGAATGTGATTTAAGGGTTGGATCATATTTAATTAAGTTTAGGTTTATTATTTCATGATTTAAAGTGACTAGAAATGCCTATATCGCATTATTTTGGTACTAGTCCAAATTCACTCCATGTAAATCTTAATATTATTACATATTCAGATAGGTATGGTTAAATGTGATTTTTGAGAGTTGGAATCAACTCAAAATCTATCATGGTTTATTTTACAAAAATGTTTGAATGTGCAAAAGCTTCTGCCTTGTTATTTTTACTAGGAGAGATCTCTAATTCTAAATTAATTAAACACAATGGGCTTGGGTAGATCTTTTTAGTAGTTTTCTAACAAAACTGGAATCACTCCATTTAGATTTGTGGATCTCTCTGAATTGATTTTCAAACTAAGGGACAAAACTAGGTTCAAACTAAATTAGAAAAAACTAAATTTGAATTAAATGGGTCGCGCGGGAAGGAAAACGGGCCGGCCCAGTGGCGTTCCGCGGCACAGAGAACAGCTGACAGGGGGGTCCACCGGTCAGCGGCTCTTTACACGTCAAGCGGTACAGGGCGATGTGGGTCGTTAGATTAGAAGGGAGATCTACGGCTGTGGCTTGTCGTCGACGACGGACAGGTCACCGGTGAGGTCTAACCCTAGCGGCTCGGTGGGGGTGCTTAGGGGGCATACCAGGGCTCCAACTACTGGGGCGATGGGGGCGATCGAACGTGTTGTCGACGGCGGACTCAGGGGTGGTCGCGGCAGCTCCTGGGGTGGACGAAATCGACGGCGCCTTCTCCTCCTCTACAGCGGGCTCCTCTGGCCAAATTCTGGCGAACCCAGGCTCGAGCGGCTCCAGCGAGAGGTGGGGAAGGATCTGTGAGGAGAGGGGAGTGGAATGGTGTGAGTAGTTGTGCGGGGAAGGGCTCCTTTTATAGGCGCAGCTAAGAGGCAGAGAAGCATGGGCGGTGCTCGCTGGTGACAACGGCACATCGAGCTAGAGGCATGGGCGGTGCGCTTGGACGGTGGGTGGTGCCCTAGCGAGTGTCACGGTGGTGAGTGTGCAGTGGTTTGCAGTCGGGGGCAGTGAATGGCACGACGCGCACTAAGTCTCTACCGACGGCGAGGTTCACAGAGACCGGCGACTACGGGGCACGGTCGGGGGCAAGGGCGTGTCCGCTAGCTTGCTAGGCCAGTGGGGATCGTGTAGACGGGCGGCTGGAGCGAGGCGAGGTCTAGCTATGCAGGGACAGTGCGCGCTCTGTGGGCGGCATCGGCATGGCCGACCGTCTCCAGGCGCAGCGGTTCCTGGCCGTTCTGGTCGCTGTCCTCGGGCTGGGGCTGGTTGGGCGGTGGAGGTGGACCATAGGCTACCTCCTGGACAGGGTGGATGGCGCTGGCGGTAGCTGTGGCGTGCTGTCGTCGGTGAGTTTCCCAAATGGGGGCTCGGCCTTAATGGCCATGACCATTTGGTCATGGCATAGTGAGTGGCTGGGCTAGTGAGGGGTAGGGGAGTGTATGGGTTGGTTGTGGTTGCAAAATGGGGAAGCAATTTGGTTCAAACATTGCTCCAAATAGTGTTTTGTGTTTTGTTTGAATTCTGTCCACCAAGTGTTTGTGAAAATGGCCAAAAGAAAACAAGTTTGGAATTTTTGGATGAATTTTGGTGGGTTTGCTATACACATGCTTAAGCTTCTGTGGTTGCTTGGGTTTTGAAATTAGAGCTCATTTGAGTGGTTTTTGAAATAGGGTGATCTTGATACCTACACTAGATTCAATTTTGAAATGTCATTTAAAATTAGTGTTTGAAAGATTTTGGCAGATCACAATGTGGGCCTTGGTACACTATTACTTGTACTAGCAAGGGTTGCAAAGATCCATATTTATTTCTGTTAAGAATTGAGTCCTAGGAATAGCGAAAGTAGGCATGTTGATTAAAATGGCACAAATGACCATTGCTTTCTTTTATTCATTTTGATTTGTTTTTCTTTGGGATTTGTTTGGGAATGATCTAGATGATGTTTATTTCACCTAAGAATCATTTTACAAGCAATGGATCACTTAATCATGGCAATTCAAAACGACTCCTATTTAAATGCACACACATATGAATGCTTTAATAATTTTAAATGGAAAAGTTTTTGTTAACCCTAAATTTTGATGATTTGGATCTTAATAACCTTGAATTAGATTTTTGGGATGTTACAAACCTTCCCCCGTTAAACAAAATCTCGTCCCGAGATTTACAAAGAAAACTAGGAACTAAAGAGATCTGGGAACTCTCTCCTAATGTAATCTTCTCGCTCCCAAGTGGCTTCGTCTTCGGTATGGTTGCTCCATTGAATCTTGAGAAACTTGATACTCCTAGTCCTGGTGGTTCTGTAAGCTTCTTCTGGGATACAGATGGGTACTTCACGATATGTCAGGTCATTATTGATCTCAACTTCTCGGTGATCGATGTTTTTGAAAACTTCAGTCTTCTCCGGCACTTCCAGGCATTTGCGAAGTAACGAGATATGGAACACATTTTGGATGGCCGACATCTCTTCAGGTAGTTCCAGTTGATACGATACTTCTCCTCAACGATTCAGAATCTTGAAGGGCCCGATATATCTAGGAGCTAACTTTCCTTTCAAACTAAAGCATTGGGTTCCCTTCAATGGCGAAACCTTGAGGTATACAAAATCTCCGACATTGAAAGTCAGGTCTCTCCTTCTCTTGTCAGCATAACTCTTCTGTCTGGATTGGGCGGTCTTTAGGTGCTCACGGACTTTGTGAACCTTCTCTTCGGCTTCCTGGAGAATGTCGGGTCCAAAGATCTGACTCTCTCCTACTTCCGACCAATTCAAAGGGGTGCGGCACTTTCTTGCGTATAGGAATTCAAATGGTGCCATTTGCAAACTAGCTTGATAACTGTTGTTATATGAGAATTCTGTGAAAGACATGCAGTCTTCCCATTTTGATCCGTACTCCAGCACACAAGCTCTTAACATATCCTCTAGGATCTGGTTGACTCTCTCAGTCTGTCCATCAGTTTGCGGGTGATAAGCTGTGCTGAAGTTCAATTTGGTTCCCAATCCTTCCTGAATTTCTACCAAAATCTCGAGGTAAACTGGGTTCCTCGATCGGATACTATGGTCTTGGGGGTTCCATGCAAACTAACAATCCTACAAATATACAGTTCTGCTAGCTTCGAACTCTGGTAGGTAGTCTTGATAGGGATAAAGTGAGCTACCTTGGACAGTCTATCAACTATGACCCAGATTGAGTCATTTCCCCTACTGGAAGTAGGCAAACCGGTGATAAAGTCCATTCCGACGGAATCCCATTTCCATTCCGGAATATGCAATGGTTGCAACAGTCCTGCGGGTCTCTGATGCTCTACCTTGACTCTTTGACAAATGTCACACTTGGCGATGTAGCTTCTGATTTCTCTCTTCATCTTGTGCCACCAAAATTGCTCCTTCAAATCTTGATACATCTTCGTTCCTCCGGGGTGGACAGAATGAAGAGTATCACGAGCTTCCTACATGATAACCTGTTTCAGCTCCAAGTCTACTAGAACACAGATATGTTCTTTGTACCATAGAACTCCTTCGTCTTCAGTGAATCTAGGTACCTTTCCTGTACCAATACGACGTTTGATGCCATCGATACTTTCATTTCCCTTCTAGGCTTCCTTGATTTGGCTGATCAACATGGGTTGAAGTTCAATGCTAGCTAAGAATACTTTGCTAACCAATTCAGTTCTGAACTGCTCCAACTCCTCATACAAACTTGGCTGCTTCTCCTTGATCATGGTGTTTAGCCTACAAGGCAATCTGCTCAGAGCATCCGCTACCACATTGGCCTTGCCGGGGTGATAGTGAATGTCAAGGTCATAATCCTTGATTAACTCTGTCCATCTCCTTTCTCTCATATTCAGCTCCTTCTGAGTGAAAATATACTGCAAGCTCTTGTGATCTGAGTAAATCTCACAGCGATTACCCATCAGATAATGACGCCATGTCTTCAATGCCAAAATTATGGCTGCTAGCTCCAGCTCATGGTTCAGATAGTTCTGCTCATGCTGCTTCAGTTGTCGAGACAGATAGGTGATAACCTTGCCTTCTTGCATCAATACACATCCGAGACCAATCTTGGATGCATCACAATATACATCAAATGGCTTCTTGATGTCTGGCATGATCAATATTGGGGCTGATATCAATCTCTTCTTTAGTTCTTGAAAACTGGCTTCACATTTGTCGGTCCATTCAAACTTCTTGTCCTTCTTCAACAATTGGGTCATGGGTCTGGCAATGCTCGAGAATCCTTCTACGAACTTGCGGTAGTATCCTGCTAATCCGAGAAATGCACGAACTTGGGTTTGAGTGGTTGGGCTTCCCATTCTTCGACATCTTTGATCATGGCGAGATCAACAGAGACTCCTCCGGAAGACACAATATGTCCTAGGAATCCTACTTCTTTCAGCCCAAACTCACACTTGCTGAAATTGGCATATAACCGCTGCTCTCTCAGGGTTTCTAGGATGATTATCAGATGTTGCTCATGCTCTTCTTCTGACTTGGAGTAGATAAGGATGTCGTCGATAAACACAACTACAAATTTATCTAGGAAATTCATAAAGATCTTATTCATGAGATTCATGAAATAAGCAGGGGCATTGATTAATCCAAAAGACATAACCGTATACTCGTATAAACCATAGTGAGTAGTAAAGGCGGTCTTCAGAATATTGGTTGCACGAAACTTAAGTTGGTGATAACCAGTCCTAAGATCAATCATTGAGAATACCTAGGCTCCAGTTAACTGATCAAATAGATCCTCTATCTTTGGCAAGGGATACTTGTTCTTGATGGTGACGTCATTCAGCTTCCTGTAATCTGTGCACAGACGGTTGCCTCCATCTTTCTTGTCGACGAATAACACTGGTGATCTCCATGGCAATGCGCTTGGTTGAATCAAGCATGTTGCTAACATGGCATCCAACTGCTTCTTCCGTTCCACTAACTCTGAGGGGTTCATGCTATAGGTTCTCTAGGCTATGGGTCCGGTTCCGGGGATTAGTTTGATAATGAACTCAATATCCCTATCCGGGGGCATACCTGGCAATTCATCTAGGAATACGTCGGGGTATTCACAGACTACTCTGACTTGGTCTATGGTGGGTAGGGCTAGACTCTTGTTGCACTTGAATTGGCGAGGTAAGTTTTCAGATATATGCTCTACTGTGACTCCAGAGCTACTGGTCATGGTGATGGCTTTCTTAGCGCAGTCTATCATTCCTTTATGCCTTGACATCCAGTCCATACCTAGTACTACTTTCAATCCTTTGGTTCCAAGTACAATTAGGTTGGCATAAAAATCTATCCCATGTATTCTGATAGGCACAGCTTTGCAAAATTTTCTAGCTTTTGTAGTTGAACCTGGGATTTGAACTATCATGACATGCTTCAAGTTGGTTGGGTGAATCTTACTAGTGCATGCAAATTCTTCGGTGACAAATAAATGCGATGCTCCCGAATCAAACAATACCCTTTCTAAAACTGAGTTAACAGAAAACATACCTAGCACTACATTTGCCGCTTCCATGACTTCTTCGGCGTTCATGTGGAAGAGACGGCCGTTGCGGTTGTGAGGGTTCCCTGGAGCAAACCTTCTCCCTGGTTGAACACGACGCTGCTGTTGAGCTGGGGCATTCACATTGGTAGTGGCGGCAGTCTTCTTGGGACACTCATTGGAATAGTGTCCCTTCACTCCACACTCGAAACAAGTGATCTGGGACTTGTCCTTTGCTGCGACGGGCACAACATTGCTGCCAGTTCTGGGTGCACTGTTGTTGTTGTAGTTGTTGTTGTTCTTGGGCGGTGCACGGCTGAAGTTGTTGGCGTTGCCGGAGTTGTGATTGTTTCCTCTGGACTTCACATTGCCTCCGCTATGGTTGGGGTAGCTTGGCGAGACATTGGGGGTCGATTGTTCCTTGGTGCATATCCTGGTGAGGGGTTGGGATGGTACTTCTGGTGACTACTGGATCCAGATTGCTGGATCATACGATGTTTGCGGTTGTCGTTTGCCTGATTAATCTCCCCTTCCATCTGAATGGCAGAGTCGACTAGCTCTTCGAGACCCTCAAAGCAGATGTTGACGAGGACAGTCTGCATCTCGTCATGCAGTCCATTCAGGAATCTCTCTTTCTTCTTGACCTCTGTGCTGATCTCATCAGGGTCGTACCTTGCCAGCGATAGGAATCTGTCACGGTATTCCACCACAGTCATTCTGCCTTGCTTCAAATCGTGAAACTCATCCCTTAGTCGGGTGACTAGACCTTGCGGCACGTGGGTTCGGCTGAACTTGGTTTTGAAGGCTTCCCATGTCATCACCTGACCATGGTTCATATTACGGATACTAGTCCTCCAAGATCTTGAATCTCCCGCTAGGTAGTGGGTGGCGAAGAGAACTTTCTCGTTGGCATCAACTCCTGCAACTTCTAAGTTGTTTTCCATTGTCTATAACCAGTCATCAGCATCTAGTGGGTTTTCAGCTTGGTTAAAGATTGGGGGATTGGTATTCTGAAAGTTTTTGAGTTTGGACCCATGGTGATCCTGATTTCCATGTCCTTGGTTGTTTTGGGCCATCTCAGCTATCTGCTGCAAAGTTGCTAAGTTGGCCTGGCGCTCTGCCCTGCTTGCTTCACGGTCTGCAACTAACATCTGCATAATCTGCAGCATTGGGTCTTCCGACGAGCTGCTCCCTCCTTGGTTTCCACGAGTCATATGAATATTGGGGTAGATAAAGGGGTAAGAGGGAAAGTTGTAAGGTTCATGGTTTTGGTTTCAAAGCTAAAACTTTGAGTTTGACTCAGATTTTGCAACTAACTCCATTTCATTCACTCAAACAAGCACAGGGTACAAACAAACACCACAACAATAAAGGAAAACAGATGGTCTGAAGAGCCATTCTGCAAGCTACGACATAGTGGGACCGATACATCTCATGCTATGACAGTGCTCTAGTGCATCTACTCATCGTCGATGAATTCGAAGTCCTCATCATCAGTGTAGAAGTCCACGGCATCCTCCTCCAGAAAGTCATCATCATTGCTGAGGCAAGAATCCATGTCTCCCTGGATGTCTTCACCCTCCTCTTCTTCCTCCTTTGCTGCAAGCTGAGCTTCTTTCTCCTTGACGGTCTTCTCGAGGTTGGCCACTTTCTTGCGAAGACGGGCGATGGTGCGATCCTTCTTCTCGCACTGGAGGCAAAGAGACTGACGATCCTTGACTAGCAGTGAGAAAGTCTGGGCCTTCTGGTCGGTAATGGCATGGTTGTGGTTGGCAAACTCCCTAGCATTGTCCAATTCCTTGTGGCGATCGTACAGTAGGAAGTCAAGGTTCTCCACTTGACGCTTCAGCTCCGGGTGACTTGGCATCTCCATTGGCATCCCCATGAAGTCACGTCTTGCATAGTGAGCAAAACGGGTTCCTTGGATTTGGTTGACGCTAAGGGCACATAGACATGCGAGAGCTTCATGCATTGCCCTGGCTAATCCATCTAGCAGTTGTTCTCTCTCACTGAGAACTGGATTCTCCCGGACGTTGGTGCTTCTATGCTTCCTCTAAGATTAGCGGTGACTAGCCACTGTAAATCTTCTCCTGGGGGTCCTGGAAGTTGAGCTCCAAGAAACTCCGGATGTGGGCGCCCCAGTAGCTCCGACAGTGAATCTAGGTCCCTCTTGAAGATCAACTGGCCTCCGTTTCCCAACTGGTAGAACTTGCTGAACTGTGTCTCCATCTAGAAGAATTAAGCATGAGGAAATTAGTGAAGTGATCAAGTGTGTCAAATTTTAAGTAGTAATTTAAGAATTTGAGGAACATGAATTTTTGAGAAAGAATGAATTCCCCAGGATAAGAGAGGAAATAGTTTTTCCTAAATACTCACTTTGGTTTTGAAACTAATTTTTTGTTCGGACGTCCATTCTAACTAGGGTCTCCTTTGGTCAGGATGGCTCTGATACCAACTTGTCAACACCCGGATTTTTAATCCCAGATGCCTGTTATGTCATTCATCGCAATCCTAGGGTTACCATTTTTGCGAGACATAACAGATTGGATATCACAGTACATCATCCATTACAAACCATAAATAAGGTCTTACACAAATAAGGATCTCATGATCCAGTCTTAATACGACAAGCAGCGGAATAAAAGATAAGCGTAGCAGTGGGGTCCATCTTCAGGGGCATAGGAAATTCTGACGAAGGCAGATAGTCCTAGTTATCATAGCCGTCCTACTGGCCATCATCTTGGTAGTCTCCTTCATAGTCTGGCCATCAGAATAGCCAGGGACAAAATCCATGAGTACTCTTTAAGTACTCGCAAACTACCACTAACAAGTTGTATAGTTCTAAAGTAAAGTGCTAAATCTAAGTTTAACTGTAAAGTTAAATGTGAAACCTAAGCTGAGTTCCGAAGCAAAGAAAGATAAAACAAAGTCCTAGAATCACTTGAGTTGGGAAGCTAGTGTCGTAAACACAACCCTGTTGTGGTCAATTCAAGATTCATCATTCATTTCATAAGTTATTTTGAAAACATCTGACAACGAAACAGTATGGCCACTCCAACTGTCCATAACCGTGGACGCGGCTATTCGAATAGTTTGACACTCTGTAGAGGTGGTACACTTTCACCACAAGATTTGATACATCTGTCAGGGATAACCCTGAATCATCATACTTAGTATGCAGATAATCAAACATAACCTTTCCTTTACACACCCTAGTATAAGCACCTCTCCTATGAGCATGGCCTCCCAACCATGACCATCTGTCATCTTGGGAACTGCATAGGTGGACAACATTGAGAGGTAGCCTCAACTCAAACCTCTCCCGCGACGAAACTAATACTAATGCATATATATTTCCGGCTAAGCCTTACCCAATTCAGGTATTGTGGTTGTACGGTAAATTTGTAATGGTATCGCATCCGAATCCAACCATTTGTAAAAAGGGGTTAAGGCTCATGCCTCAACATTTTCACCATCATTAACCATTTGTGTTTCTCAACACATGTCAAAATCTCTCAATAGAATGACTCATCATTCCAAGGTTTTCCCAATTCATTTTCACCAAGTATTCCCATCTAAAGTGACTCAAGATTTTATCTACTCTAAATTACTAAGTTAGGAGTGTTCACTAAGGTGGAAAGATGGGATCAATATCATGCCATAGAATGACATCTAAAGTTATCTATATAGGTCAAGTTTTATACTCTTTATGCTACCTTCAAAACAAGTAAAAGACTTTGGGTAAAGAAAAGGAAGTAAAGCTTGAAAAATATCATTGATGATCTATTATCATTTGATGATCTATTATCATCACAAGCATCACAAGTTTTATTAACTAGTTTCATTCTTTTTATTTAAGAAAAGTAATTTCTACTCATTGAAAATTAACTAAGATTTAATATTCACCACTTAAAATATGGGATCATGTGGACACATGTCATCACCACATATTCTAACATGTGGGAATGTGATTTAAGGGTTGGATCATATTTACTTAAGTTTAGGTTTATTATTTAATGATTTAAAGTGACTAGAAATGCCTATATAGCATTATTTTGGTACTAGTCCAAAGTCACTACATGTAAACCTTAATATTATTACGTATTCAGATAGGTATGGTTAAATGTGATTTTTGAGAGTTGGAATCAACTCAAAAGCTATCATGGTTGATTTTATAAAAATGTTTGAATGTGCAAAATCTTATGTCTTGTTATTTTTACTAGGAGGGATCTCTAATTCTAAATGAATTAAATCCAACGGGCTTGGGTAGATCTTTTCAGTAGCTTTCGAACAAAATTGAAATCACTCCATTTGGATTTGTAGATCTCTTTGAATTGATTTTCAAACTAAGGGACAGAACTAGGTTCAAACTAAATTAGAAAAATCTAAATTTGAATTAAATGGGTCACGCGGGAAGGAAAACGGGCCAGCCCAGTGGCGTTCCGCGGCACAGAGAACAACAAATAGGGGGTCCACCAGTCAACGGCTCTTTACACGTGAAGCGGTATGGGGCGATGTGGGCCATTAGATTGGAATGAAGGTCTACGGCTGTGGCTTGTCGTCGACGACAGACAGGTCGCCGACGAGGTCTAACCCTAGCGGCTCGGTGGGGGTGCTCAAGGGGCATACCAGGGCTCCAGCTACTACGGCGATGGGGGTGATCGAGCGTGCTGTCGACGGCGGACTCAGGGGTGGTCGCGGCAGCTCCTGGGGTGGACGAAATCGACGGCCCCTTCTCCTCCTCTGCAGCGGGCTCCTCCGGCCAAATTCCGGCGAACCCAGGCTCGAGCGGCTCCTGCGAGAGGTGGGGAAGGATCAGTGAGGAGAGGGGAGTGGAATGGTGTGAGTAGTTGGTGCGGGGAAGGGCTCCTTTTATAGGCGCGGCTAAGCGGTAGAGAAGCATGGGCGGTGCTCGCCGGTGACGACGGCACATCGAGCTAGAGGCGTGGGCGGTGTGCTAGGATGGTGGGCGATGCCCTGGCGAGTGTCACGGGGGTGAGTGTGTTGTGGTTTGCGGTCAGGGGCAGTGAATGGCGTGGCGCGCACTAAGTCTCTACCGACGGTGAGTTTCACAGCGACGGGCGACTACAGGGCACGGTCGGGGGCAAGGGCGTGTCCGTTAGCTTGCTAGGACGGTGGGGATCGTGTAGACGGGCGGTTGGAGCGAGGCGAGGTCTGGCTATGCGGGGACAGTGCGAGCTTTGCGAGCGGCGTCGGCATGGCCGACCGTCTCCGGGCGCGGCAGTTCTTCGCTGTTCTGGTCGCTGTCCTTGGGCTGGGGCTGGTTGGGCGGTGGAGGTGGACCACGGGCTACCTCCTGGACATGGTGGATGACGCTGGCGGCGTCTGTGGCATGCTATCGCCGGTGACGTGCCCAAATGGGGGCTCGGCCTTAATGGCCATGACCATTTGGTCATGGCACAGTGAGTGGCTGGGCTAGTGAGGGGTAGGGGTGTGTATGGGTTGGCTGTGGTTGTAAAATGGGGAACCAATTTGGTTCAAACACTGCTCCAAATAGTGTTTTGTGTTTTGTTTGAATTCTGTCCACCAAGTGTTCGTGAAAATGGCCGAAAGAAAACAAGTTTGGAATTTTTGGATGAATTTTGGTGGGTTTGCTATACACATGCTTAAGCTTCTGTGGTTGCTTGGGTTTTGAAATTGGAGCTCATTTGAGTGGTTTTTGAAATAGGGTGATCTTGATACCTACACTAGATTCAATTTTGAAATTTCATTTAAAATTAGTGTTTGAACGATTTTGGCAGATCACAATGTGGGCCTTGGTACACTATTACTTGTACTAGCAAGGAGTGCAAAGATCCATATTTATTTCTCTTAAGAATTGAGTCCTAGGAATAGCCAAAGTAGGCATATTGATTAAAATAGCACAAATGACCATTTCTTTCTTTTATTCATTTTGATTTGTTTTTCTTTGGGATTTGTTTGGGAATGATCTAGATGATGTTTATTTCACCTAAGAATCATTTTACAAGCAATGTATCACTTAATGATGGCAATTCAAAACGACTCCTATTTAAATGCACACACATATGAATGCTTTAATAATTTTAAATGGAAAAGTTTTTGTTAACCCTAAATTTTGATGATTTGGATCTTAATAACCTTGGATTAGAGTTTTGGGATGTTACAATTACTAGAGGCATGAACCCACTATCGAGCATAAATACTAACTCTTGGAGTTACTAGCATCTACTTGGCCAAGATAGCTACTAACAACGGAAAGCATGCAAGATCACAAATAACAAAGACATGATAGAATCAATAATCAATCTGAAATAGCATCTCAATATCCATCGGATCCCCGCAAACACAACATGCAGAATTACAAATAGATGATCTTGATCATGAACGGAGCTCACAAGATCTAGACATGAAAGCACAAAGGAGGAGAACCAGCCATCTAGCTACTACATGGATCCGTAGTCCAAGTATGAACTACTCACGGATCACACCGGAGGCTTGCATGGTGATGAAGAAGGCCTCCAGGGTGAATTCCCCTCTCCGGCAGGGTGCCGGGAAGAGCTTCAGATCCCTCCTGATCTAGGGATGGACATGACAGCGACTACAGACTCATTCATGGATTTTTGATCGGGTACTTAGGGTTTTCATCCTGAGGGCATCTTATAGGTGGAAGGAGAGGCCGCGCGGCCAGGTGGTGTGGCCGGCCCCTGGCCGTTCTCCGTCTCGTATTCTGGCACTTGATCACTTCTAGAAAAATAGGCACTTTGGCTTTTGTCCCATCCAATTCCGAGAATATTCATTTTCTGACTTTCTTGGAACCAAAAACAGCAAAAAATAGGTAGCTGGCACTGTGGCTTTTGTTAATAGGTTAGTCCAAGAAATCATATGAAAAGTACTACAAAGTATGAACAAAACACAAGAAAGTGGATAAAACCAAGCATGGAACATCAAAAATTATAGATACATTTGCAATGTATCAACATCCCCAAGCTGAACTCCTACTCGTCCTCGAGTAGGTAAGTGATAAAAAGAAAGAATAATTTTTGAGGTGACATGCACCATCAAAGACTTGATCAAAGTATTTGTAAAACATTCAAAGCTGGGATCATAGTACTTCAATCATAACATGAAAGACAAGGTTATTGCAATAAGACAAAGAAACTATGATGCAACATGATAAGGCACAAACAAAAGATTCATGAATAACAATGCTTTGCAAGACGTGTGTTTGTTTCACATAAAGAAACATAGCATAATAGTATTCAGCTTGTCCCTCATAGAGTAGCAAATATAAATGCATAGGAAACCTTCAAAGTTCATAAGAGTGACTAGATACAAATAGTTTAAAACAAGCAATATCAAGTTATGCATCAATCACCTAGTCTTGGGATAATGCACATATAACTAAGAATGGCCACTGTGCTCTCAAAGTAGGTGCACAAAGGTAGAAGGTGGAGACTCAATATAATGGTGGAAGAAAGGCCTTCATAGAAGGAAGTAGGGATTCAAGTCTCATA
The DNA here is from genome assembly GCA_910589775.1 of Avena eriantha. Classification (NCBI taxonomy): domain Eukaryota; kingdom Viridiplantae; phylum Streptophyta; class Magnoliopsida; order Poales; family Poaceae; genus Avena; species Avena eriantha. The sequence continues at coordinate 447,638,659 of OU342740.1, forward strand.
AAGAGCTTCCAAAAATTATGGTACTTATAGCTTTCAGCTCTCATTGCCCCTATCATAAGCATCTTGAAGTGATTAAGGTTAAAGTGAACAAACTATGGTGTACATGCTTGACGAAGTATAAGTTAGAAATCTCATGTCCCTTGTATACGAGGGCCGCTCCTCATACTACTCAAGTTTAGTCACCGGCAAGTTCTTCTCATCTTAAGTACATGTGTATCATAGAGAACCGCCAATGGGGTACCCCTTGCCCGATGATACGGAAGAATCCCCATATCAAAATGACAAGGCAAGCAGACAATGAGCATCCGAGCAATCTTCTTATTTACCATGGGAATATGGTGCTTTTTCTCTCTTTCCTCTTTTCATAATCTCGTTTTTTCTCTTTTTCTCATTTTATATCAATATAGGACTCTTTTTTATATAAGAAGAATGCTTCATAGACAACTCATTATGGTTATGTTGCAGGTTTCCACCATGTCAGCATGGATTAGACCAGCGGCCCAGGCGTTTCTCTAACACATATACATAACTCCGTGGACTTACAAGCTCCCCTTTCATTTCACACCGACGACATCCATATTCAAAAGAGCATGATATCAACTAGATACAAAGTACCAAGTGCAATGTTGAAAGCGTTCCCCATGACAGCATGGTTCTGCTAATTCCCAACAAATAAGTGCAAGCATATACAACATAGACGACACAATGTTTCAAGTTTATTAAGGGCAAGAAAATTAAAGTGTGACATCAACTTCGTGAGAACTTTAATCACTAGTTTTCTCATAACAAGTTTAATTTGGAAGGTAAACAAAAGCATGAATATACTTGGAATAGCATATGCTAATAGGTAGGTATAGTGGACTCTTTGGAATAACTTGGTTTAGCGAGTTGGATGCATGAGTGGAACTCATACTTGGTTGTGGAGGCTAGCAAAAGACTGGGAGCGACAAACTAAGAGAGCAATAATGGCGATAATCATGCAGAGCGACAAAACATCATTGATCAAAGCATAAAGTGATACTACAAGTTGAAAACTAAAGGATCATAAAGGCTATGGTAACTTGAGATAGTCATAACATGGTCTGAGCATGCGCCAAGTCAACCCAAATAAAGCATCAAAAGAGAATACCACTATACTATGCTTTAATATGCTAAAACAACGCATGATTCATCGAAGGCACATTAAGCAATCTCAATTGTTTATAACAAGTCATGCTACAACAAAGAATACTAAGCATAAATCCAAAACAATATCAAGCATGGCATGACAGAGCATAGGCCACAGTCAAAAACGAGCTCTTTTTACCACATAAGCATGAACTTTCCTACTCTTTTCCAATCCAAACCAAACTATTTGCAAACCAATGTATGAAAGAGGGGGTACAACCAATTTATTCATAAAACTAAGCAAACAAAAGAAAACAAAAAACCAAAACGAAAACAAAAACAAAAAAGAAGACGCTCCAAGAACAACACAACTGTGCATGAAACAATAAAAATGAAGCTTTTGGAAGAAACCTAGGATTTTTATTGATGAAGAGGGGGATGCCTTGGGCATCCCCAAGCTTTGACGCTTGTACTTCTTGGATATTTCTTGGGGTGACACGCGTGGCATCCCCAAGCTTGAGCTTTAGTCCATCCTTCATCTCATTACTCATTCCTTCCATACACCTGGAATTTTTCCTTCATACAAAACTTCACACAATCTTTATTAGCAACATTAGTGCACTCAAAATAAATAAGTCTTAAGGTTCAGTTATAACACCAAATAAACTTCCATTAGAACACTAGATACTGTATCACCTCCCTCAAAAAGCTCAATTCCCCAAAAGAACTCAAAAAGGAATCAACAAGAAGCAAATGCAGAAAATGGCAGAAATCTGTCAAAACAAACCAGTAAGTAAAGACGAATTTTTTCGAAGATCTTCTGTTGCTCAAATAAAAACGTGTTGAACTAACAAAAGTTAGATAACAACCTGGGGCTGAAGCACAAAAATTCACGCCTCAAAAATACGTTCAGAGATTTTACACGAATGTTTACGGTGAAGCACAGAAATCTGTTTCGGGGAAGCAAGTTTCGGAATCATTACTTCTCTCTCATTAGAGGTTACTCTTGGCACAAAAAGCAAATAAAAACTTTTGGGTTATTACTGATGTAATAACTTCCAAGACTCATTTAAAACTTTTGGGTTATCTCCCAATAAGTACTTTTCTTTAACGCCTTTAAGTTAGGCATAAGAAGCAAGAAAGAATCAAGTGTTCTCAAATGAAGAAGCATTAAGACCAAATTTTGTTTTCATAGGAGAAGCAAAAGAAATCTTATCTCTCTTGTTAGGGAAGTGTTCTATACCTTTCTTGAGTGGGAGTTAATATTTAATGGTGCCTTCTTTCATATCAATAATGGCACCAACAGTTCTAAGAAAAGGTCTTCCCAAAGTAATAGGACAAGAAGCATTGCATTCAACATCCAAAACATAGAAATCAACGGGGACATAGGCATTGTTAACCATAATAAGAACATCATTAAGACTCCCCATGAGTTTCTTTTTAGCATTATCATCAAGTGGGACATTCAAATAACAATCTTCAAGTAGAGGCAAATCAAGCATATCATAAATCCTTCTAGGCATAATAGAAACACTACTATCAAGATCACATAATGCTTTGAAATCAAAGTCATTCACTTTCATATTAATGATGGGTTCCCAACCATCTTCTTGTTTTATAGGAATAGAAGCTTTATGTTTCATTTTCCTTCTTTAATCTTTATGAGAGCATCAGTAATGTGTTTTGTAAAGGCCATGTTCATAGCACTAGCATTAGGACTTTTAGCAAGCTTTTGTAGGAATTTAATAACTTCAGATATGTTGCAACCATCAAGATCAAAGTCAAAATTATCATCTAAAGTAGTAGAACTATTATTAGCCTCAACACTAGTGGTGGTGACAGTAGAAAAACTAATGTTTCTAGCAATTTCATCTTCTCTTTCCCACTTAGCATGTAATTCAGCTAATAGTCTAACATTTTCATCAATTCTTACTTGTATGGCATTAGTAGCTGCAAAGGGATTCTCATTAGTTTCAGGTTTAGCAGACATTTTATTAATCAATGAAGATTGAGCTTCAGATAGAGATGATGTATTCCTTTCAGCATTAGAGAGTTTCAATTGTAAACTAGGAATTTCCCTCTTTATACTCTCAAGTTGATGGCTAATGTTCTTCAAGATGGTAGATTGTTCCTCCATAGTTTTAGTAAATAGTTTATTTTGCTCATATTGCATTTGCATGAAGTTTTTAGTAGCTCTTTCAACTTCTAAAATTCTTCCTTCACTAGGTATTCTAGGTTTACCACTATAAGCATAAGTATTATTAGGAGGGTAGGGCCTATAATTGTTATTACCATAAGCATTGTTGCCAAAATTATTATTTCTTATGAAGTTCACATCAACTTGATCTTCTTGAGCAACCAAAGAGGCAAAAGAAACATTATTTGGATCAAAATGGGATTTCCCATTCACAAGCATAGACATAATAATATCAATCTTATCACTCAAGGAGGAAGTTTCCTCAACAGAATTTACCTTCCTACCTTGTGGAGCTCTCGCAGTATGCCATTCAGAATAATTAACCATCATATTGTCCAAAAGTTTTGTTGCAGCACCCAAAGTGATGGTCATAAAGGTACCTCCAGCAGCAGAATCCAATAGGTTCCTTGAAGAATAGTTTAATCCTACATAAAAAGTTTGGATGATCATCCAAGCAGTCAGTCCATGAGTGGGACAATTCTTTACCAAAGATTTCATTATTTCCCAAGATTGAGCAACATGTTCATTATCTAAACTTCATTATTTCACTTCTCATAGATATAATCTTAGCAGGAGGATAGTATTTTCCAATGAAAGCATCTTTGCACTTAGTCCAAGAATCAATACTATTCTTAGTTAAGGAATTCAACCATTCTTTAGCTTTTCCTCTTAAAGAGAAAGGAAACAATTTCATCTTAATAATATCACCATCTACATTCCTATGCTTTTGTTTCTCACAAAGTTTAACAAAGTTATTTAGATGGGCAGCAGCATCTTCATTACCAATACCAGAAAATTGTTCTCTCATAACAAGATTGAGTAAAGTAGGTTTTATCTCAAAGAAAGTATCTTGAGGCATAGGTGGAGCAATAGATGTGCTCATAAAATCATTGTTGTTGGTGCTAGTGAAGTCACACAATTTAGTGTTTTCAAGAGTAGTCATTTTTTTGTGTTTTCAATAAAGAAAGCAAACTAGTAAAACTATTTTTTTGTGTTTTTGATAAAGAAACAAGCAAACAAAGCAAAAAGAAACTAAGCAAAACAAAAATAACAAAGTAAAGAGATTGGTTATGAAGGACTCCCCTTATGAAGATGTCCTTGACTCCCCAGCAACGGTGCCAGAAAAATGCTTGATGGCTCAGTATTAATGTAGAGCTCATTACGAACCCCAAGAGGAAGGTATGATCAGCACAACAGCAAGTTTACCTTAGTTATGAAACCAAGGTTTAATCGAACCAGTAGGAGCAAGGAAACACCCCAAAGGTGTTGCTAGATGAGCCTTGGCAGGGCGCACTACCGGTGCTAGTAGCAACGTCGAGACCTGCACAACACAACCACAGAACTCTGTCCCTGGCTTGCGATGAGGTTGTCAATATCACCGTGTTTTGCTGAAAACAAAGGATTAAACGTATCGAATGGAAGGAAGTAAAAGTTTGCAAAAGGTAAACACAAAGCAGAAAACAGTTTATAGATTGTATGTAAACAAAAGGACCAGGATCCATAGTTCACTAGAGGTGGCTCTCCTTAAGATAGATAACATGCTGGGTGAACAAATTACAACGGGGCAATTGACAAACATCGAGAAAGCAATACATGCATATACTAATCATCTTGAGTCCTTTGAGATTCGATTGGGCATTACAACATTATACATAGACCGCCATACAACTGCATCTATGACTAATAATCCACCTTCAGGTTATCATCCGAACCCCCTCCAGTATTAAGTTGCAAGCAACAGATTATTTCTTTACAAATTGCGTGTAATGTAAACAATACGATTGCTCTATGAACAAAGGATTGTTGTTTTCTCCCTAGTAGCAACAGCACATCTAGTACCTTAGAGATTTCTGTCACTTCCCCAGATTACCAGAGGCATGAACCCACTATCGAGCATAAATACTAACTCTTAGAGTTGCTAGCATCTAGTTGGCCAAGATAGCTACTAACAACGGAAAGCATGCAAGATCACAAATAACAAAGACATGATAGAAGTAATAATCAATCTGAAATAGCATCTCAATATCCATCAAATCCTCGCAAACACAACATGCAGAATTACAAATAGATGATCTTGATCATGAACGGAGCTCACAAGATCTAGACATGAAAGCACAAAGGAGGAGAACCATCCATCTAGCTACTACATGGATCCGTAGTCCAAGGATGAACTACTCGCGCATCACACCGGAGGCTTGCATGGTGATGAAGAAGGCCTCCAGGGTGAATTCCCCTCTCCGGCAGGGTGCCGGGAAGAGCTTCAGATCCCTCCTGATCTAGGGATGGAGATGACGGAGGCTACAGACTATTTCGTGGATTTTTGATCGGGTACTTAACGTTTTCGTCCTGGGGGCATCTTATAGGCGGCAGGAGAGTCCGAGGGGGTGCTGGGGTCCGCCAGACCACCCCCTGGCGCGGGCCAGGCCTGGCCGCGCGGCCTGGTGGTGTGGCTGGCCCCCAGCCCTTCTCCGTCTCGTATTCTGGCATCTGATGACTTCCGTAAAAATAGGCACTTTGGCTTTTGTCCCGTCCAATTCCAAGAATATTCATTTTCTGACTTTCTTGGAACCAAAAACAGCAAAAAACAGGCAGCTGGCACTGTGGCTCTTGTTAATAGGTTAGTCCAAGAAATCATATGAAAAGTAGTCCGAAGTATGGACAAAACACAAGAAAGTTGATAAAACCAAGCATGGAACATCAAAAATCATAGATATATTTGCAATGTATCAGTTACTCTTGGCACAAAAAGCAAATAAAAAGGATAAGGAGCAGTTATTACAGAGGTAATAACTTCCAAGACTCATCTAAAACTTTTGGGTTATCTCCCAATAAGTACTTTTTTAACGCCTCTAAGTTAGGCATAGGAGCAAGATTCAAGTATTTTCGAATGAATAAGCATTAAGATCAATACCAGAAATATCTTTCTTTTTCAAGGCTTCATGCAATCCTACAAGTTTTTAACTGAAAAGCTTCCATGGAAAGATTTGCTTTGGTTTCATAGGCATGAACACAAGTGTTCAAGGTCGACCCCCACTTAACCATTACTCATTTTCCAATCACTTTCCTTTTTGAAAACGTTTTTAGGTAACAAGTACAACTATTTTTTTTGTAATTCGCATTCCCTATCCATACTAAGATAGAGAACAACTTAAAACTGAAAGTAAAACCTACTTAGAGATAAAGCAAACAAGTGCACACAAGAATATTCACCCACACGCTATTGCTCCTCGGCAACCGCGCCAGAAAAGGTCTAGATAACCCACAAGTATAGGGGATCATGTGTAGCCTTTTCAATAAGTAAGAGTGTCGAACCCAACGAGGTCTAAAGGTAGGATAAATATTCTCTCAAGTTCTATCAACCACTGATACAACTCTATGCACACTAAATGTTTGCATTATCAAGGAAATAAAACTAGAGGAACAATACGAGTAATAGAGATAGCTTTGCATGATAATGAATAACAAGAAAGTAAAGCTAGTTGCTGCAGAAATAAAATATACTAAACTAACAGAGACATGAGTGTGGAATAGTGGTGGTAATTGTGGTGTCTTTGCCCAAGTTTAAATAGCGAATAGATCAGGTTCATTATCTTCGATGCAGTTTTCTATGTGGGAGAGGCTAAATATACATGCGCTTCACTACTTGGAATTACATGTACTATATGATTGGATTGTTAGCAAACATCCGTAAGTACTAATCAATGCATTAAGGTTTCCCCAACCATAGCCTTAAGTTTAATGGTCCTCTTACTCTCATACGTGCAACGTTCTGGTTGGCGTCCTCAGGTTACTGTCACTCCGGCAGAACTCCCCCTTCCTTTTACACATACTACAAACCCTATGATGTTTAATCCATGCGCGCACAAATATAATGGACACCAAAGGACTGTACCATATCAATATACAACTCCAATGAACCAAAGACGTTCAACCATTCAATCTAAGAACAAACAAACTACGCAAACATGACATAAATCATAGGATTATAACTTATAGCATCAAACACCATGTTTACATAGGACGGTATAGAGGTGTGTGGGAGGATGAACCACTGCATACTAGGAGGATTAGGTGATGGACATGGCGGTGAATATGGTGAAGAGGGCGGCGCGGGGCACTCCTTCCCCGCCGTCGGTATCATGCGGGAGCACCGCCCCTTAGCGCCCTTCCTTCATGGACTCTCGGGAGCCCTCCCCCATGCAGATGGGATCCATGGGGGAGGCCTAAATGTGGCTTTGGTGGCTGCAAATTTGTGGGTGAAGATGCCCTGGGAGAATTAGGTTTCGTCCCTTTATATAGCTTCTCGGATTCCCGTCACCCCATCTTGGGCTATAGTAAATCGGGCCTAAAATTCCGGTCCAGACTCGGAATCAGCTAAATTTTATATCTAGAACGTTTGTCGCAAAATTTGCAACAACTTTGTAGCTGAAGAGTTTTCTGTTTGATGCCTTACTAGACCCCCAACGTGACCATCTTCAAAAAGAGTTCCGAGACAGATTTCTGAAAAAATCCCAATTGGACTCCAACAAGGCTTCCACTTGTATTCTTGGTAATACCTACACATCAACGTGTAAAACAAGAACATTGTGCACTTTTGCAACTATTAGTAGTTTAGTCCAAATAAATAATAAACTTTATACAAAAATGAGTGTCAAAAAAATATTATTAGCATAAAACCATCAAAAATTATAGATACATTATGGACATATCAACATCACCAAGCTTAGTTCATGCTCGTCCTCGAGTAGGTAAACGATCAAAACAATATAATTTTTGATGTGACATGTAGACAACACAGTCTTGATCATTATTATTGTAAAAGCATTGATAGCTAGGATTAAGGTACTCTAAACATGAATCATGAAAGATAGAGTTCTAACAATAATACATAGCAACTATGTTGTAACATGAAAAGGAACAAACAAAAGATTCATGAATAACAATGCTTTGCAAGATGTGTGTTTGTTTCACATAAGAAATCATAATTAGAATGGTATTCAGCTTGTCCCTCATAGAGTAGCAAAACGTAAATGGATGGGACACCTTCAAAGCTCATAAGGGTGACTATATACAAATAGTTTAAGAACAAGCAATATCAAAGTTATGCATCAATCAAGAAGTCTTGGAACAATGCACATTAAACTAAGAATGGTCACTATGCTCTCTTAATAGGTGTATAAAGATAGAAGATGGAGACTCAACATAAAAGTAAAAGAAAGTCCTTCATAGAAGGAAGCAGGGATTCAAGTCTCATAAAGAGCTTCCAAAAATTATGGTAATTATTAGCTTTCAGCTCTCATTTACCCTATCATAAGCATCTTTAGGTGATTAAGGTTAAAGTGACACAACTAAGAGGATATGCTTGACAAGTTATAAGTTGAAATCTCTTGCCCCTTACTTACGAGTACCGAACCTCATGGTACTCAACTTCAGTCACAAGTAAGCTCTTGTCATTGTAAGTACATATATATCATAGAGAACCGCCAACGGGGTACCCCTTGCACATGATACAGGAGCTATCCCATAATCAAAATGACAAGGGAAGCAGACAATGAGCATCTCAGCGATCTTTTTATTTGCTATTTGCATAGGTTTTTATTGAGGATGCTTCATAGAGTGCTCATTATGGTTATGCTGCAAGTTTCCACCATGATTAGGCATGGCTTAGGCTAGCGGCCCAGGCGTTTCTCTAACACACATACAAACTCCATGATCTTATAAGTTCCCCTTTTATTTCACACTGCCGGGATCCATAAGCAAAAGAATCATGATATCCATGGAATATAAGTGCAATGTTAAAAGCGTTCCCCATGATACATGGTTCTGCTAACTTCAACTTATAAAGCACAAGCATATACGCAACAAAGTTGGACACAATGGTTCAAGTTTATTAAGTGCAAGAAAATAAAGTGTGCCATCAAGTTCGTGAGAGCTTTAATCACTAATTTTCACATAACAAGTTTAATTCGGAAGGTAGATAAAAGCATGAATATACTTGGAATAGTAAATGCTAATAGGTAGGTATGGACACTTTGGGATAACTTGGTTTTATTTGGAGTCAGATGCATGAGTGGAACTCATACTTGGTTATGGAGGCTAGCAAAAGACTCGGAGTGACCAACTAAAAGAGCAATAATGGCCATAATAATGCAAAGCGACAAAACATCATTAATTAAAGCATAAAGTGATATTACAAGTCAAAAACTAAAGGATCATAAAGGCTATGGTGACTTGGGATAGTCATAACATGGTGTGAGCATGCGCCAAGTCAACCCAAATAAAGCATCAAAGGAGAATACCACAATACTATGCTTTAATATGCTAAAACAACGCATGATTATTTCAAGGCACATTAAGCAATCTCAATTGTTTATAACATATCATGCTATAGAAAAAATCATTAAGCATAAAGCCAAAACAATTTCAAGCATGACATGACAAAGCATAGGCCACTGTCAAAAACGAGCTCCTTTTACCACTTAAGCATGAACTTTTCCTACTTTTTTCCAATCCAAACCACACTTATTTGAAAACTAATGTATGAAAGAGGGGGTCCAACCAATTTATTCAAGCAAACTAAGAAAACCAAGCATACAAAAATGAAAATGAAGACGCTCCAAGAACAACACAACTGTGCATGAAACACTAAAAATGAAGTGTTTGGAAGAAACCTGAGATTTTTATTGATGAAGAAGGGGTTGCCTTGGGCATCCCCAAGCTTTGATGCTTCTACTTCTTGGATATTTCTTGGGGTGACACACGTGGAATCCCCAATCTTGAGCTTTAGTCCATTATTCATCTCATTACATCACTCTTTCCATACACCTGAATTTTTTCCTTCATACAAAACTTCACAAGATAATAAGTCTTTGGGTCTAGTTTCAACACCAATAAAACTTTCATTAAAACACAAGCTACTGTATCACTTACCTAAAAAATCTCAATTCCCCAAAAAAAACCCAAAAAGGAATCAACAAGAAGCAAATGCAAATAATGGCAGAAATCCGTCAAAATAGACCAGCAGGTAAATACCAATTTTTTCGAAGACCTTCTGTTGCTCAAATTGAAAAGTGTTTAACTAACGAAAGTTATATAACAACCTGGGGCATAAGAACAAAAATTCAGAGCTCAAACCAACGTACAAAGATTTTATACGAATTTTTACAGCGAAGCACAAAAATCTGTTTCGGGACAACAACTTTCCCAAGCATTAGTGCTCTCTCATTAGAGGTTACTCTTGGCACAAAAGGCAAATAAAAAGGATAAGGAGCGGTTATTACAGAGGTAATAACTTCCAAGACTCATCTAAAACTTTTGGGTTATCTCCCAATAAGTACTTTTTTTAACGCCTTTAAGTTAGGCATAGGAGCAAGACTCAAGTATTTTCGAATGAATAAGCATTAAGATCAATACTAGAAATATCTTTCTTTTTTAAGGCTTCATGCAATCCTAGAAGTTTTTAACTGAAAAGCTTCCATGGGAAGATTTGTTTTGGTTTCATAGGCATGAACACAAGTGTTCAAGGTCGACCCCCACTTAACCATTACTCATTTTCCAATCAATTTCCTTTTTGAAAACGTTTTTAGGTAACAAGTACAACTATTTTTTTTGTAATTCGCATTCCCTATCCATACTAAGATAGAGAACAACTTAAAACTGAAAGTAAAACCTACTTAGAGATAAAGCAAACAAGTGCACACAAGAATATTCACCCACACGATATTGCTCCCCGGCAACGGTGCCAGAAAAGGTCTTGATAACCCACAAGTATAGGGGATCGTGTGTAGCCTTTTCGATAAGTAAGAGTGTCAAACCCAACGAGGAGCTAAAGGTAGGATAAATATTCTCTCAAGTTCTATCAACCACTGATACAACTCTACGCACACTAAACGTTTGCATTATCTAGGAAATAAAACTAGAGCAACAATACGAGTAATAGAGATAGCTTTGCATGATAATAAATAACAAGAAAGTAAAGCTAGTTGCTGCAGCAATAAAATACACTAAACTAATAGAACCATGAGTGTGGAATAGTGGTGGTAATTGTGGTGGCTTTTTCCAAGTTTCAATAGAGAATATATCAGGTTCATTGTCTTCGATGCAGTTTTGTATGTTGGAGAGGCTAAATATACATGCGCTTCACTACTTGGAATTACATGTACTATATGACTGGATTGTTAGCAAACATCCGTAAGTACTAATCAATGCATTAAGGTTTCCTGAACCATAGCCTTAAGTTTAATGGTCCTCTTACTCTCATACGTGCAACGTTCCGGTTCGCGTCCTCAGGTTTCTGTCACTCCGGCAGAACTCCCCCTTCCTTTTACACATACTACAAACCCTATGATGTTTATGTTGGAAATATGCCCTAGAGACAGATAGTAGTAAGGACTATTATCATATTCCATATAGTTTATGATTAAGTTTTATATCATACTTGTCAACACCTGGATTTTTAATCCCAGATGCCTGATATGCCATACATCGCAATCCTAGGATTACCATTTTTGCGAGACATAACAGATTGGATATCATAGTACATCATCCATTACAAGCCATAATAAGGTTTTACACAAATAAAGTATCTCATGATCCAGTCTTAGTACAATCAAGCAGCGGAAATAACTAGTTTAGTGGTAGGGTCCATCTTCAGTGTCACAGGCAATGTTGACGATGGGAGATGATCCTAGTTGTAGTAGCCGTCCTGCTGTCCTCCTTCCGGGTAGTCCTCCTCATAGCCTGGCCACGGTAATAGCCAGGGACAAAGCCATGAGTACTCTTTAAGTACTCGCAAACTATCACTAACAAGTAAGATAGTTCTAGTAGGAATGCTAAATTCTAAGTTTATTGGTAAAGCTAAGTTTGAAACCTAAGCTGACTTCAGAAACAAAGAAAGATAAAATAAAGTTTGAAAACACCTAAGTGGGAACTTAATTGTCATAGTCACAACTCTGTTGTGGTCAAGTCATGTCACAATTCATTTCATAAGTCATTTTGAAAACATCTGACAACAGAACAGTATGGCCACTCCAACTATCCATAACCGTGGACGCGGCCATTCGAATAGTTTGACAATCTGCAGAGGTGGTACACTTTAACCAAAAGATTCAATACATCTGTCAGGGATAACCTTGAATCATCATACTTAGTATGCAGATAATCAAGCATAACATTTCCTTTACACACTCTAGTATAAGCACCTCTCCTATGAGTATGGCCCCCAGCCATGACCATCTGTCATCCTAGGCACTGCATAGGTGGACAACATCTAGAGGTAGCCTCAGCTCAAACCTCTCCCGCGAGGGAACTAATACTAATGCATATAAACTTCCAGCTAAGCCTTACCCAATTCAGGTATTGTGGTTGTACGGTAAAATTGGAATGGTATCGCATCCGAACCCAACCATCAGTTTTTATAAAAGGGCTAAGGCTCATTCCTTAACGTTTTCATCATCATCATAAACCATTTGTGTTTCTCAACACATGTCAAAACATCTCAATTGAATGACTCATCATTCCAAGGTTTTCACAAGTCATTTTCTCCAAGTATTCCCATCTAAAGTGATCTAGTTTTTGGTTTAGCTCTAAACTAGTGAGTTAAGAGTGTTCAATAATATGAGATGCTAATCTCAATCTCATGCCATGGAATGACATCTAAGTATAACTAGATAGGTCAAGTTTTATACTCTTTATGCTACCTTTAAACAAAGTAAAGGACTTTGGTAAAGTAAAGAAAGTAAAGCTTGTAAATAAAACTTGGAGTAGGTATAAGTCAAAGGGGTATAACCAAGCATGCCTATTGCATCTTGCTTAAGTTATCTAACTTGAAAGGTTTAGCTTGCATTGCTAAATGATGGATTGTAAGATTTCGCTTGCCAATAATAGCTTGCCCAGTTTACTTGAAGTGCTAGGCTTGCCTTGTGTAGTGCAGTGCTTGAAATTCTCTTCCTCCTCCTCTTGGTAGAACTCCTCCTCCTCGAAGACTTGGTCGGTACTATCGTCTATAAATACATACGGAATACACAATCACTAAACAATACTTAACTAGTCTACTTAGCACACTAAGGCACACATTTGATGATCTAGTATCATCACAAACATCACAAGGGTTAATGAACTAGCTTCATATATTTTATTTGAGAAAAGTAATTTCTACTCATTGAAATTAACTCAGATTTAATATTCTCCAATTAAAATATGGGATCATGTGGACACATGTCATCACCACATATTCTAATATATGGGAATGTGATTTAAGGGTTGGATCATATTTTAATAAGTTTAAGTTTAATAATTAATGATTTAAAGTGACTAGAAATGCCTATATAGCATTATTTTGGTACCAGTCCAAAGTTACTGCATGCAAACCTTAATCTTACTACATATTCTGATAGGTATGGTTAAATGTGATTTTTGAGAATTGGAATCAACTGAAAAGCTAATGTGGTTGATTTTAGAAAAATGTTTGAATATGAAAAATCTTATGTCTTGTTGTTTCCACTAGGAGAGATCTCTAACTCTAAATGATTTAAATCCAACGGGCTTGGATAGAGATTTTCATTACCTTTCCAACAAAATTGTAATCAGTCAATTTGGATTTGTAAAACTCTCTAAATTGAATTTCAAACTAAGGGACTAAATTAAGTTTCAGCTAAAATAGAAAAGGATTTATTTGAATCAAATGGGTCGCGCGGGAAACTAATTGGGCCGGCCCATGTACACTCCGCGAAGCAGAGGACAGCTGACAGGGGGTCCACATGTCAGCGATACATCTAACGCGAAGTGGTACGGGGCGATATGGATCGCACGATTAGAACTACATCAACGGCGCACGGTCGTCATCGATGACGGACTCATCGCCGGCGAGACTGAACCCTAGCGGCTCGGTGGGGGTGCAGTGGGGACGTACCGGGGCTCCAGCTAGTGGGGTGAGGCAGGCAAACAAACAAGACGATGACGGTGAGCTCAGGCGAAGTCGCGGCAGAGGCTGGGGTGGACGAAATCAACGGCAATGTCTCCTCCTCTGCTGCGGCTGCCTCCGGTGAAATTCCGGCGGCCTACTGCTCGAGCTGCTTCGGCTAGAGGTGGGGAAGGACTAGGGGTGAGAGGGGAGAGGAATGGTGTGGCGATTGAGGCTAGGGAAAGCCTCCTTATATAGGCTCGAGGAGGGGACCGAAAGGGCCACGGCGAGGTCGTGGGTGACAATGATACAGGGCGCTATCGGCATGGGCAGCATAGGAAGACGGTGGCTTGCCTCCTGGTGGCCCTCTACGGCTTTATGGCACAGCTAGGGGCAGTGGCAATTGGTCGGGAGCGTCACGCGCTCTGGGAGACAGGGGCGGTGCTCGACGGGGTTCCTGGCGACTGTGGGTCGTGCGGCGGTGCACGGCCGTGTCTAGCGGGGTGAGGTGGTCAAGGCGGACCGGCGTGCTCGGTCTGCGGTCAAGGCGCGGTCTGTGGCGTGCTGGCGGTGAAGGCGCTCTAGCGTGCTCTGGTGCGCGTAGAGAGGATAGTGTGGTGCTGCTCTAGGGTGGTCCATTGGCTAGCAGAAGCCATGGGGTGGACCGTGGGCGATGGTGAGGTGGCACCTTGCTTCCTAGAGCGGCGGAGTGGTTCTGGCGGTCTACTGCGGCTTGGGCACGATCGGCCGGCGATCATGGCCTCGGTGCAGCGTTGCACTAGCGCCAGGGGCTAGGGGATGGGCTGGTTTTGGTCTGGTTGGGTCTCGGAGAGACCAAGATGATTAATGTGGCTCAGTTGGCTCGACAATTTTTGATCCAAAATAGTATTAGTTAGGCCAATTTGATTCTGCTCATAAGGTGCTCGACATAATGGCCGCATGAATTCAAATTTGGAATTTTGAAATGAAATTTGGTGGAGTTGTTGGTCTCATGCTTGAGCATCTGTGGTTGCTGGGGATTTTGAAATGGAGTTCATTTGGATGGTTTTTGAAATAGTGGGATCTAGACATATGAACTAGATTCCATTTTCAAATGTCATTTAAAATTAGAGTTTGAATGTTTTTGGGAGATCACAAAGTGGGCCTTGGAACATCACTACTTGTACTAGCAAGGGGTGCAAATAACCACAATTGTCTCTGTTGGAATTTGAGTGCTAGGAACACCCAAAGTGGGCTAGGTGATTAAAATAGTAAAAGTGACCATTTCCTTTATTTAATTCTTTTTTATATCTTTTTCTTTGGTTTTTGGCTTGGGAATGATCTAGATGATGTGGCGTTCATCATATCACTCAATGATGGCAATTCAAAACAACTCCTATTTTAAATGCACACACATATGAATGCTTAAATATTTTAAATGGAAAAAGTTTTTGTTAACCCTAAATTTGGTAGATTTGATCTTGATTACCTTGATTAAGGTTTTGGGATGTTACCAACCTTCCCCCCTTAAACAAAATCTCGTCCCGAGATTTAAGAAAGAAAACTAGGAACTAAAGAGATCTGGGAACTCAGTCGTAATGTAATCTTCTCGCTCCCAAGTGGCTTCTTCTTCAGTATGGTTGCTCCATGGAATCTTGAGAAATTTGATACTCCGGGTCCTAGTGGTTTTGTAGGCTTCCTCCAAGATACAGATGGACACTTCATGATATGTCAAATCCTTGTTGATATCAACTTCTCAGTGATCGATGTTTTTGAACACTTCGGTCTTCTCCAGCATTTCTAAGCATTTGCGAAGCAACGAGATATGGAACACATTTTGGATGGCTGACATCTCTTCTGGCAGTTCCAGTGGATACGATACTTCTCCTCGGTGGTTTAGAATCTTGAAGGGCCTAATATATCTGGGGGCTCACTTTCCTTTCAGACTAAAACGTTGCGTTTCCTTCAATGGCGAAACCTTGAGATACACAAAATCTCCGACATTGAATGTCAGGTCTCTCCTTCTCTTGTCAGCATAACTCTTCTATCTGGATTGGGCGGTCTTGAGATGCTCACGGACTTTGTGAACCTTCTCTTCCGCTTCTCCGAGAATGTCGAGTCCAAAAATCTGACTCTCTCCTACTTGCGACCAATTCAAAGGGTCACGACACTTTCTTCCGTATAGGAACTCAAATGGAGCCATTTGCAAACTGGCTTGATAACTGTTGTTGTATGAGAATTCTGTGAAAGGCAGACAATCTTCCCATTTTGATCCATATTCTAACACACAATCTCTCAACATATCTTCTAAGATCTGGTTGACTCTTTCGGTCTGTCCATCGGTTTGTGGGTGATAAGCGGTGCTGAAATTCAACTTGGTTCCTAATCCTTCTTGGACTTTCTGCCAAAATATCGAGGTAAATTGGGTTCCTCAATCTGATACTATGGTCTTAGGGGTTCCATACAGACTAACAATTCTAGCAATGTACAATTCTTCTAGCTTCGACTCTGGCAGGTTGTCTTGACAAGTATAAAATGAGCTACCTTAGATAGTCTATCAACGATGACCCAGATTGAGTTATTTCCCCTACTAGAAGTAGGAAAACTATTGATAAAGTCCATTCCGACGGAATCCCATTTCAATTTTGGAATCTGCAATGGTTGCAACAATCATGCGGGTCTCTGATGTTCCGCTTTGACTCTCTGACAGATATCACACTTGGCGATGTAGCTTCCAATTTCTCTCTTCATCTTGTGCCACCAAAATTGCTCCTTCAAATCTCGATACATCTTCGTTCCTCTTGGGTGGATAGAATAAAGAGTATCATGAGCTTCTTGCATGATGACTTGCTTTAGCTCCGAATCTGCTGGCACACAGATACGTCCTTTGTACCATAGAACTCCTTCTTCGTCTTCGGTGAATCCATGTACCTTTCTTGTACCAATACGGAGTTTGATTCCGTCGATACTTTCATTTCCCTTCTAGGATTCCGTGATTTGGCTAATCAAAGTGGGTTGAAGTTCATTGCTAGCTAAAAATCCTTTGCTACCTAGCTCAGTTCTAAACTGCTCCAACTCCTCATACAAACTTGGTTGCTTCTCCTTGATCATGGTGTTTAGCCTACATGGCAATCTGCTAAGAGCATCCGCTACCACATTGGCTTTGCCGGGGTGATAGTGAATGTCAAGGTCATAATCCTTGATTAACTCTATCCATCTCATTTGCCTCATATTCAGCTCCTTCTGAGTGAAGATATACTTCAAGCTTTTGTGATCTGAGTAAATCTCACAGCGATTACCCATAAGATAATGACGCCATGTCTTCAATGCCAAAACTACGGCTGCTAACTCAAGATCATGGGTGGGGTAATTCTTCTCATGCTGCTTCAGTTGTCGAGACAGATAGGCGATGACTTTGCCTTCTTGCATCAATACACATCCGAGACCAATCTTGGATGCATCACAATACACATCAAACGGCTTCTTGATATCTGGCATGATCAATATTGGGGCTGAAATCAATCTCTTCTTGAGCTCTTGGAAACTGGCTTCACAATTGTCGGTCCAGTCAACCTTCTTGTCCTTCTTCAACAATTGGGTCATGGGTCTGGCGATGCTCGAAAATCCTTCGGCGAACTTCCGGTAGTATCCTACTAATCCGAGAAATGCACGGACTTGGGTTTGAGTGGTTGGGGCTTCCCATGCTTCGACATCTTTGATCTTGGTGGGATCAACATCGATTCCTTCGGCAGACACAATATGTCCTAGGAATCCTACTTCTTTCAGCCAAAACTCACATTTGCTGAACTTGGCATACAACCGATGCTCTCTAAGGGTTTCAAGGATGATTCTTAGATGTTGCTCATGCTCTTCTTCTGACTTGGAGTAGATAAGGATATCGTCGCTAAACACAACGACAAACTTGTCTAGAAAATTCATAAAGATCTTATTCATGAGATTCATGAAATAAGCAGGGGCATTGGTTAATCCAAAAGACATGACCGTATACTCGTATAAACCATAACGAGTAGTAAAGGCGGTCTTCGGAATATCCGTTGCACGAATCTTAAGTTGGTGATAACCAGTCCTAAGATCAATCTTAGAGAACACATTTTCTCCGGTCAACTGATCAAATAGATCCTCTATCTTTTGCAAAGGGTACTTGTTCTTGATGGTGACGTCATTCATCTTCATGTAATCTGTGCACAAACGGTTGCCTCCATCTTTCTTGTCAACGAATAATATTGGCGATCTCCATGGCGATGCGCTTGGTTGAATCAAGCTTGTTGCCAACATAGCATCCAGCTGCTTCTTCAATTCCACTAACTCTGAGGGGTTCATGCTATAGGGTCTCTGGGCTATGGGTCCGGTTCCGGGGATTAGTTCAACAATGAAATCAATATCCCTATCCGGGGGCATACCTAGCAATTCATCAGGGAATACGTCGGGGTATTCACAGACTACTTTGACTTGGTCTATGGTGGGTAGGGCTAGACTCTTGTTGTACTTGAAATGACGGGGTAAGGTATCAGAGATATGCTCTACTGAGACTCCAGAGCTATTGGTCATGGTGATGGCTTTCTTGGCACAGTCCATCAATCCTTTATGCTTTGACATCCAATCCATTCCTAGTACTACTTCCAAACCTTTGGTTCCAAGTACTATTAGATTGGCGTAAAAATCTATCCCATGTATTCTGATAGGCATAGCTTTGCAAATTTTTCTAGCTTTTGTAATTGAACCGGGGATTTGAACTATCATGACATGCTTCAAGTTGGTTGGGTGAATCTTACTAGTGCATGCAAATTCTTCGGTGACAAATGAGTGCGATGCTCTAGAATCAAACAACACTCTTGCTAAAACTGAGTTGACAGAAAACATACCCGGCACTACATCTGGCTCTTCTTGGGCTTCTTCGGTGTTCATGTGGAAGAGATAGCCATTGTGGTTGTGAGGGTTCCCTGGGGCGAATCTTCTGCCCTAGGTTGTTATTTAACTTTCGTTAGTTTTGCACTTTTTGATTTGAGCAACAGAAGATTTTCGAAAAAATTGATCTTTACCTGCTGGTCTGTTTTGACAAATTTTGTCACTCTTGCATTTGCTTCTTTAATCGATTTCCTTTTTGAATTCTTTTTGGGTTTTCAGAAGGAGTTGCTAGAGTAGCTTATGTTTTGATGGTTTTCAGTTGAAGTTGAATTCAAAAGGTTTTATCACTTCACTTGTACTAATGTTGCTAATGAGAACTGTGTGAAGTTTTGTGTGAAAGAAATTTTCAGGTTAGTAGAGATAATGGTGTAATAAGGTCTCTTGACTCGAGTAATAAGTGTATGAAGAAGAAGATATTGATGTTATTCAAGTGGTGACTCCGGAAGAATCCACTATACCAAATTCAGAGACCTACGGAGTCCGTTTTCAAATAGGTAACAGTTCTAGTAAGAAAAGTTCTGCGAAAGATCTGTCAAATTATATTTTTGCAGTTTTTATTCAATAAGGAAAGCTACGAAGTGAAAGAGGGACGGAAACGGAGCCAGGGTGGCTCACACCACCCTATGGCGCGGGCCCACCCCTGGCCGCGCCACCAGGTGTTGTGGCCACTCCGGACTCTGTCTCCGACCCGTTTTCTCCCAGTACATTCCTTTTGTTTTGAAACTTCATAATATATAATCCCCCGGATCCACCGAGGTTCGTATATCGTGTTCTCGTCGTGTTTTCGTTTCGATCTGTTTCTGCTAGGAACTATTTTTGAAAGCTTAGAAGCATAATGGTGTCCCCCATGGATAAGGGGAAGGAGAATATGGAGGAAGACCTCCAAGACCCCGGGCAGGAGAAGGAGATCAAGAGTGAAGGTGAAGAAGAGGCAAAGCACACCGGCACTACCATTGCAAGCATTGGAGTGTTGGCAAGATCTGTCAAGGTCAGGAGGACTGCACGGATGTCAACTGGAGGGAAAACTCCGCGTCACTGTTTAGCTCCATGGTCACTTCCTCCATGCACAAAGAATCCTTTCCATACCCGTATCCATAAGCATCAACACCAGAATATGCCCAAGGAGAAATTACCCTCCAATTGGGACTTGCCTCGTTCTAGCCATGCAGGGAAAGAAGACTTCAAGGAGAAGAGTGGGAAAAGAATCGCAAGAGCTTGGATCCACAATCTGATATGATCATGCACCGTATCGAGCACAACTCGGAGTTGATTCGTACTATCACCTTCGAGATTGAGGACTTGGGGAAACTGGTCAAAGGGCTGATCGAAAGAACACCACCACCACCGAAGGAGTAATTCGTCATCAGGTTTGGCATCCCCTTGGTTTGTTCCAAGCTTGGGGGAGTGCCGCAGTATCACATCACTCTCTTCTATCTTTTTACCTTTTTAGTAGAGTCATATCATGAATAGAGAAGTTATCATGTAGGATGGTTTGCATTATGGAAATGTCCCCTCTCTCGTTATATATGTATACCTTGGTGTGAGTTGCCGTTATGGAATATTAATTAGAAGTTCTATCATTTGCTCTTTTGCATATCTTATATTAGTTTTCAATTTGTGGTTATATGATTGATCTTGTCGTTAGTATTGGTATCACTTTGGGATCATTGAGTTAATTTAGTTGGTTTTGGAAAACCTGGCTTGGTCAGTAGCAACACTATTTTCGAGAGTTGAATGAAAATATAAAGGTACTCTAAAGAAATATAATTGCATCATCTTTCTTTCTTGATTTGCTCATAAGTTTAGTATTCTCTGGTTAAGATCTTTTGTGCTTCCAAGGAAGATTGCACGTTTGTTTTTATGGCTTGTATGTTAGTTTGTTTCCTTCAATTCTTATACTTGCTACCCAGCCTTGCTAGCAAAAAACCGGTACTGAGAGGGAATTCTTCTCGTGCATCCATTCCTTAAACCAAAACCTATGCCATTTGAGTCCACCATACCTACCTATTAGCACTATTGCTATTCCAAGAAAATTCATGTTTTTATCTACCTTCCAAATTTAACTTGTTATGTGAAAATTAGTGATTAAATCACGCACGAACTTGATGGCACACTTTACTTTCTTGCATCTGATAAACTTGAACCATTGTGCCCATCTATGTTGCGTATATTCTTGCGCTTTGTAAGTTGTGAATTAGCAGAAGCATGCTGTCATGGGGAACACTTTCAACATTGCACTGGTACTTTGTACCTACTTGATATCATGTTGTTTTGTCCATGGATGTTGTCGGTGTGAAATGAAAGGGGAGCTTGTAAGTCCATGGAGTTATGCATGTGTGTTAGAGAAACGCCTGGGTCGATGGTCTAATCCATGCTGTCATGGTGGAAACCTGTAGCGTAACCATAACGAGCATCTATGAAGCATTCTTCTTATAAAAAAAGAGTCTGGTATTGAGAAAAAAGAGAAAAAGAAAAAAAGAGATTATGAAAAGAGGAAAGAGAGAAAAAAACACCATATTCCCATGGTAAATAAAAAGATTGTTGAGATGCTTGTTGTCTGCTTGCCTTGTCATTTTGATATGGGGATTCTTCCGTATCATCAGGCAAGGGGTACCCCGTTGGCGGTTCTCTATGATACACATGTGCTTACGATGACAAGAACTTACCGGTGACTAAACTTGAGTAGCATGAGGAGCGGCCCTCGTATTCAAGGGACATGAGATTCTCAATTTATAACATGTCAAGCATATCCTCTTAGTTGTGTCACTTTAACCTTAATCACCTAAAAGATGCCTATGATAGGGGCAATGAGAGCTGAAAGCTAGTAAGTATCATAATTTTTGGGAGATCTTTATGAGACTTGCAATCCCTGCTTCCCTCTTTGAAGGGCCTTTCTTTTACTTTGTAGTTGAGTCAGTAAACCTATTCCCTTCTATCTCAGCAAGTATTTTGAGTTGTTGTGTTTCATTCATTCATATGATGATTTATTCAATCATGTTTCTTATGTTCCTTGTTTTACACATTGCTTTTATTTTGGTGATTACTACTTTGAAAGCTATCAGTGAAAACCAATTATTTGTGAACTCCAGCAAATTATCAACTATTCTTGGACCAAGAGCTAAGTTTGCCATTACCAATTATGATTCACTTTATGTATCTTTATTGTGTTTCCTTTACTTATTGCAAGTTAAGTTATATAATAGTGAGTTCTCTTCTATTATGATCTATGCATTGATGAATGTGATGCTTCTTGTCCGTATTCTTTTATCGACTCTTCACTCCATAAACCTGAGGCCATGTTTATTGAGCTCGGTTTCGCTTGAGGACGAGCGAAGTCTAAGATTGGGGGGAGTTCATTTTGCACCAGCACCCCTGATACGTCGGGGGGTTTAAGATATATCGACGTAGATTCGGGTGGATGCACATGGGGGCGTCGTTGATCATATTCTCGAGAATTTCTTCTTGTTCTTTGTCTTTGCGGATTGCACTAGGTGGATCCATAGTTTCCTGCAAAAAGCACACAATATAAAATAATACTAAATAACAATATGTACACCTAATTTTGTACAATAAAACTAAACAATAGCAAAATTCTAGTGATGCCTCGCATGGGACCCGTGTCCGGTCGCCCACCATACCTCTATAACCCCCCCAACCTGCACCCATAACCTCTATAAGTCTAGGGCCCCGCGAGCACTACCACCCTAACCCTAAGTCCGGGTCCCCGCGAGCACTACTACCCTAACCCTAAGTCCGAGGACCCGCGAGCACCACCACTGTAACCCTAATTCCGGGGGCCCACAAGCACCAGCACCCTAACCCTAAGTCTAGGGGTCCGTGAGCACCAGCACCCTAACCCTAAGTCCGAGGGCCCGCGAGCACTAGCCCCTAACCCTAAGTCCGGGGGCCCCGTGAGCACCAACACCCTAACCCTAAATCCGGGGGCCCACGAGCACTAGCACCCTAACCCTAATTCCAGGGGCTTGCGAGCACCATCACCCTAACCCTAAGTCTAGGGGTCCGCGAGCACTTGCACCCTAACCCTAAGTACGGGGGCCCGCGAGCACCAGCACCCTAACCCTAAGTCCGGGGGCCAGCGAGCACCAGCACCCTAACCCTAAGTCCGGGGGCCCACGAGCACCAGCACCCTCACCCTAAGTCTGGGGGCCCGCGAGCACCAGCACCCTAATCCTAAGTCCGGGGGCCTGCGAGCACCAGCATCCTGATACGTCCTTTTTGCATCACTATTCTATATCATAATTTACTATTATTCATTGATATATTTCATATTAAGAGGTGATACATATGTTATTTCATCTATTTTGGCATGGTTGAAGACTTTTGGAGCATGGACCGCTGCTGTTAGGATTCTGATGGAAAAGGTGCTGTTTGGAGGCAAAATTCGTGAAGATCAGAAAATCCGGGAAAATATACAGAAAAATCCAGGAAAATATACGGAAAATTCTATTTTTCCAGAAGACAAAGGAAGCCAGAAGGAGGAGTGGAGATGGGCCACGGGGGCCCACACCACCCCCTGGCGCGGGCCACCCTAGGCCGTGCCACCATGTGGTCTGGCCTCCCTGGCCCACCTCTGGCTCTCTCCTCTGGCGTATATAATCCTCCTAAAACCATAATACTCGGGGGCGACCACAGAAAGATTTCGCCACCTCCGCGGGGCATAAAACACCGAGAGAGAAAGATCTCTCCGGCAGACAGAATTCTGCCAGGGGAATTCCTTCCCGAAGAGGGGAGATCGTCGCCATCAACACCACCATCAAGCTGGACTTCAGCGGGATCATCATCATCATCACCACCATCATCACCATCAGCACCTTCATCACCATCTCCATATTGCTGTAACAATTGGTTGAATCTTGCATAGTTCTTAGGGGAAACTTTCCCGGTGCTGATTACTCTTTGTAGTTGATGCTATTGAGTGGAATCATTGAATTATTGTTTATGTTCAGATTGTTATACATCATTATTCCATCTCTGATCATGATCGATATGATGTCTTGTGAGTAGTTTGTTTTCTTCTTGAGGACATGGGAGAAGTCATGTTGTAAGTAGTGGAATTGCGTTGAGAAAGATTCAATAGTTTGATGTTTAAGTTGTGGTGTACTTCTTCTAGTGGTGTAATGTGAACGTCGACTACATGACACTTCACCTATATGGGCCTAGGGGAATGCATTGTGTATTTTGCTACTAATCGTAGGGGTTGCCGGAGTGACAGAAACCTGAACCCCCGTTAGGAAACCATTGCACAAGGGACGTTAGGGTCTTAGAGTTTAAAGTTGTGGTTTGATTTCTACCTTAATTACTTTCTTGTAATTACGGATGTTTGCAAGGGGTATAATCACAAGTATGTATTAGTCCTAGGAAGGTCGGTACATTAGCACAGGTTCACCCACACCACACTTAGCAAGCTAAAGAAGATTAATCAACTATATGAAGCGAAAGCACTTGACAGCCTTCCCATGTGTCTTCGAGAACGTTTGGTCATCTTAAGTAATATAATCGGCTTATCCTTTGCTGAATAAAGGATTGGGCCACTTGCTGCATTTATTCTTATTGTCTTTTATTTACTCGCACTTTATTTACTTGCCTTATCAAAAACCCCTAAAAATACGTTTGCTAAGTATCTGCAGAGAATTCCTAATCCATACCACTAGCCAGCACCTTCTGCTCCTTGTTGGGTCCGACACTCTTACTTATTGAAAATACTGCGATACACCCCCTATACTTGTGGGCCTATGTCCGGGGGCCCGCGAGCACCAGCACCCTAACCCTAACTCCGGGGGCCCGCGAGCACCACCACCCTAACCCTAACTTCGATCGCCCGCGAGAACCACTATATATATACACTATAAATATATTACACTATATGCTATATTACACTATATATTACACTAAAAATATATACACTATATATTACACTATACACTATATATTAATAATAACATATAAGAAAAATAGTAATAATACCATATAAACTATATACTACACTATATACACTATACACTATATACTACATACTATAAGAAAAAATAAAAATAAAATAGAAGTGGCTGGGGCGCCTCCCCGTCCTGCTCGCTCAAAGTGGCCGGCACCAACGCGGTGTGCACGGCTGGCGCCCCGGCCCTGCACGCCCAAAGTGGTCGTCGCCGCCGCGCGCCGGCGTGCACGTACGGCTGCCGCGGCGCCGATGCCGGACGGGGGAAAGGGAGGGGTGGGGTACCTGGCCGGGGATGGACGTGCATGGTGGCTAGAGGTAGTGGTGTGGCCGGAGAGGGGGCCACGCGCGGCGTGACAGCGGTTGGAGGTGATGGCGGTGGCACGGACGGTCGGAGATCAGGGGGCGGCATGGACGCGCGGAGAGGGGGCAACGCGCGTGTGGCGGTGGTTGGTGGTGGTGGCGGCTGGGGGGCGACGCGCGCGTTGTGGCGAGCGGAGAGTCTTTCGGGTAGCCTGTCGGCGTCCTGCGTCGTCGTCCTCACGCTACCCCTGCTGCAGAGTGAGATTTGGGGGGAGTGAGGGGCATGGAATATAAAGGGTCTTTAGTCCCGGCTTGTGCCACGGACCAGGACTAAAGGTATGACCTTTAGTCCCGGAGCGTGCCACGACCCGGGACTAAAGGGTTTTCGGCACCATCCCACAAGGGCACACCAACCGGACCCCTTTAGTTCCGAATCATGTCACAACCCAGGACTAAAGGTCCCTTTTTTTTAAAAATTGACTGAAATCTCTGTTTCCCGCCTTATTGCATACAATTAAATAAACTAATATATCAATACTACTAAAAATGATGGGGCTTTTGGGGGAGGGTTCCGGTTTAGGGTTAGGGTTTCGGGTTTCAGGGTTTAGCGTTAGGGTTTAGGTTTAGGGTAAGGGTTTCGAGTTTAGGGCTAGGGTTCGGCCGGATTAGGGTTTCAGGTTTAGGGTTTAAGGGTTAGGGTTTAGGTTTAGAGTTAGGGTTTCGGGTTTAGGGTTTAAGGGTTTAGGGTTAGGGTTTCGGGTTTAGGGTTAGGGTTACGAGTTTAGGGTTTAGGGTTTTGGGTTTAGGGTTTCGGGTTAGGGTTTATGGTTAGGATTTAGGGTTCGGGTTTAGGGTTTAGGGTTTATGGTTCTAGGGTCTAACTATTAAAACTAGTAACCGGGACTTATAATATTTTGGGGGCCTTTAATCCCGGTTGGAGCCAATAACTGGGACTTAAGATATTTCACACCCTTCTCAGAGCCGTCAAGCAACACATCATGTTTTCCCACCATTTCCCTACGCTTCCTGCCATATTTTCCTGTATTTTCCCTCTATATCTAGGTCGGCCGCCATGGCCATCCACACATCCACATCTTCGCCTCTCACAACAATGGGCACCGCATACTGGGTTATTCTGACCCTCGAGGAGACTAAGGCGTTGTGGGCCTCCAGCTACCCATGCCCGCCAGGCTACCGGCTGCCCGCCGACTAGATGTTGAGCACTGGAGGAGTTCTAGTCCCTCCTATGCCTCAAGGTTCCGCCCTCTAGGCGGCCATCACGAACCACTTCTACCTCGAGCTCACGTTAGAGCAGTGGATGGATCCCCATTGGGATCCTGACAAATACGACACCTTGAATGCCTTCTTCAGTACCCGGCAGGAAAGGGAGCTCGCCAGGTACAAGGGTGACGGCCCGCCCCCGTTGAACCACAACGAGGCTGGTCGCCGCCTATGGTAGGAAAACCGGATTATCGTCGGTGTGGTGTGCTACATCACCTAGGGAGATCATCCTTGCCTGCAGTGCCCGCACTTTGATCCTCCACAGAGCCACAAGAAGGGTGGGGATGGTTGATAACCCACAAGTATAGGGGATCGTGTGTAGCCTTTTTGATAAGTGAGAGTGTCTAACCCAACGAGGAGCTAAAGGTAGGATAAATATTCTCTCAAGTTCTATCAACCACAGATACAACTCTACGCACACTAAACGTTTGCATTATCTAGGATATAAAACTAGAACAACAATACGAGTAATAGAGATAGCTTTGCATGATAATAAATAACAAGAAAGTAAAGCTAGTTGCGCAGCAATAAAATACATTAAACTAACAGAACCATGAGTGTGGTATAGTGGTGGTAATTGTGGTGGCTTTGCCCAAGTTTAAATAGCAAATAGATCAGGTTCATTGTCTTCGATGCAGTTTTCTATGTGGGAGAGGCTAAATATACATGCGCTTCACTACTTGGAATTACATGTACTATATGATTGGATTGTTAGCAAACATCCGTAAGTACTAATCAATGCATTAAGGTTTCCCCAACCATAGCCTTAAGTTTAATGGTCCTCTTACTCTCATACGTGCAACGTTCTGGTTCGCGTCCTCAGGTTTTTGTCACTCCAGCGGAACTCCCCCTTCCTTTTACACATACTACAAACCCTATGATGTTCAATCCATGCGCGCACAAATATAATGGACACCAAAGGACTGTACCATATCAACATACAACTCTAATGAACCAAAGACGTTCAACCATTCAATCTAAGAACAAAGAAACTACGCAAACATGACATAGATCATAGGATTATAACTTATAGCATCAAACACCATGTTTACATAGGACGGTATATAGGTGTGTGGGAGGATGAACCACTGCATACTAGGAGGATTAGGTGATGGAGATGGCGGTGAATATGGTGAAGAGGGCGGCAGCGGCGCCGGCGGTGACGCTGGGGACTCCTTCCCCGCAGTCAGTATCATGCGGGAGCACCGCCCCTTAGCCCCCTTCCTTCATGGCCTCTTGGGAGCCCTCCCCCATGCAGATGGGATCCATGGGGGAGGGAAAAACGTGGCTTTGGTGGCTACAAATTCGTGGGTGAAGATGCCCTGGGCGAATTAGGTTTCCTCCCTTTATATAGCTTCTCGGATTCCCATCACCCCATCTTTCGTTGTAGTAAATTGGGCCCAAAAGGCCCTTCCGGACTCGGAATCAGCTAAATTTTATATCCACAACGTTTTTCACAAAATTTACGACAACTTTGTAGTGGAAGAATTTTCTGTTTGACGCTGTATTCGACCCGAAACGTGACCATCTCCAAAAAGAGTTCCGAGACAGATTTCTGGAAAAATCCCAATTTGACTCCAACAAGATTTCCACTTGTATTCTTGGTAATTCCTACACATCAAAGTGTAAAACAAGAACATTATGTACTTTTGCAACTATTAGTAGGTTAGTCCAAATAAATCATAAACTTTATACAAAAAGGAGTGTCAAAAAAATATTATTAGCATAAAACCATCAAAAATTATAGATACGTTATGGACGTATCAACATCACCAAGCTTAGTTCATGCTCGTCCTCAAGTAGGTAAACGATCAAAACAATACAATTTTTGATGTGACATGCAGACAACACAATCTTGATCATCATTATTGTAAAAGCATTGGTAGCTAGGAGTAAGGTACTCTAAGCATGAATCTTGAAAGATAGAGTTCTAACAATAAGACATAGCAACTATGTTGTAACATGAAAAGGAACAAACAAAAGATTCACGAATAACAATGCTTTGCAAGATGTGTGTTTGTTTCACATAAAGAAAGCATAATGAGAGTGGTATTCAGCTTGTCCCTCATAGAGTAGCAAAACATAAATGCATAGGACACCTTCAAAGTTCATAAGGGTAACTAGATACAAATAGTTTAAGAACAAGCAATATCAAAGTTATGCATCAATCAACAAGTCTTGGAACAACGCACATTAAACTAAGAATGGCCACTATGCTCTCTTAATAGGTGCATAAAGAGAGAAGATGGAGACTCAACATAAAAGTAAAAGAAAGTCCTTCTTAGAAGGAAGCAGGGATTCAAGTCTCATAAAGAGCTTCCAAAATAGCTTTTAGCTCTCATTTCCCCTATCATAAGCATCTTTAGGTGATTAAGGTTAAAGTGACACAACTAAGAGGATATGCTTGACAAGTTATAAGTTGAAATCGCAAGCCCCTTACTTACGAGTACCGAACCTCATGCTACTCAACTTCATTCACAAGTAAGCTCTTGTCATTGTAAGTACATATGTATCATAGAGAACCGCCAACGGGGTACCCCTTGCACATGATACAGGAGCTATCCCATAATCAAAATGACAAGGGAAGCAGACAATGAGCATCTCAGCGATCTTTTTATTTGCTATTTGCATAGGTTATTATTGAGGATGCTTCATAGAGTGCTCATTATGGTTATGCTGCAAGTTTCCACCATGATTAGGCATGGCTTACGCTAGCGACCCAGGCATTTCTCTAACACACATACAAACTCCATGATCATACAAGTTCCCCTTTTATTTCACACCGTCGGGATCCATAAGCAAAAGAATCATGATATGAACGGAATATAAGTGCAATGTTAAAAGCGTTCCCCATGATACATGGTTCTGCTAACTTCAACTTATAACGCGCAAGCATATACACAACAAAGATGGACACAATGGTTCAAGTTTATTAAGTGCAAGAAAATAAAGTGTGCCAGCAAGTTCGTGAGAGATTTAATCACTAATTTTCACATAACAAGTTTAATTC
Source organism: Avena eriantha (assembly GCA_910589775.1). Classification (NCBI taxonomy): domain Eukaryota; kingdom Viridiplantae; phylum Streptophyta; class Magnoliopsida; order Poales; family Poaceae; genus Avena; species Avena eriantha. The sequence continues at coordinate 447,668,315 of OU342740.1, forward strand.
CAAAGGTAGATAAAAGCATGAATGTACTTGGAATAGTAAATGCTAATAGGTAGGTATGGACTCTTTGGGATAACTTGGTTTTATTTGGAGTCGGATGCACGAGTGGAACTCATACTTGGTTACGGAGGCTAGCAAAAGACTAGGAGTGACCAACTAAAAGAGCAATAATGGCCATAATCATGCAAAGCGACAAAACATCATTAATTAAAGCATAAATTGATATTACAAGTCGAAAACTAAAGGATCATAAAGTCTATGGTGACTTGGGATAGTCATAACATGGTGTGAGCAGGCGCCAAGTCAACCCAAATAAAGCATCAAAGGAGAATACCACAATACTATGTTTTAATATGCTAAAACAATGCATGATTCTTTCAAGGCACATTAAGCAATCTCAATTGTTTAAAACATGTCATGCTACAGAAAAAATCACTAAGCATAAAGCCAAAACAATTTCAAGGATGACATGACAAAGCATAGGCCACCGTCAAAAACGAGCTCCTTTTACCACTTAAGCATGAACTTTTCCTACTCTTTTCCAATCGTAACCACACTTATTTGAAAAATAATGTATGAAAGAGGGAGTCCAACCAATTTATTCAAGCAAACTAAGAAAACCAAGCATATAAAAATGAAAATGAAGACGCTCCAAGAACAACACAACTGTGCATGAAACACTAAAAATGAAGTATTTGGAAGAAACCTGAGATTTTTATTGATGAAGAAGGGGATGCCTTGGGCATCCCCAAGCTTTGATGCTTCTACTTCTTGGATATTTCTTGGGGTGACACACGTGGCATCCCCAAGCTTGAGCTTTAGTCCATTCTTCATCTCATTACATCACTCTTTCCCTACACCTGAATTTTTTCCTTCATACAGAACTTCACAAGATAATAAGTCTTTGGGTTCAGTTTCAACACCAATTAAACTTCCATTAAAACACAAGCTACTGTATCAAGTCCCTCAAAAATCTCAATTCCCCAAAAAGAACCCAAAAAGGAATCAACAAGAAGCAAATGCAAATAATGGCAGAAATCTGCCAAAACAGACAAGCAGGTAAATACCAATTTTTTCGAAGACCTTCTGTTGCTCAAATCGAGAAGTGTTGAACTAACGAAATTTAGATAACAATCTGGGCATAAGAAGAAAAAAATCATAGCTCAAACCGACGTACGGAGATTTTATACAAATTTTTACAGTGAAGCACCAAAATCTGTTTCGGGACAACAACTTTCCCAAGCATTACTGTTCTCTCATTAGAGGTTACTCTTGGCACAAAAAGCAAATAAAAAGGATAAGGAGCGGTTATTATAGAGGTAATAACTTCCAAGACTCATCTAAAACTTTTGGGTTATCTCCCAATAAGTATTTTTTTAACGCCTTTAAGTTAGGCATAGGTGCAAGATTCAAGTATTTTCGAACGAATAAGCATTAAGATCAATACTAGAAATATCTTTCTTTTTCAAGGCTTCATGCAATCCTACAAGTTTTTAACTGAAAAGCTTCCATGGAAAGATTTGTTTTGGTTTCATAGGCATGAACACAAGTGTTCAAGGTCGACCCCCACTTAACCATTACTCCTTTTCCAATCACTTTCCTTTTTGAAAACTTTTTAAGGTAACAAGTACAACTAATTTTTTTTGTAATTCGCATTCCCTATCCATACTAAAATAGAGAACAACTTAAAACTGAAAGTAAAACCTACTTAGAGATAAAGCAAACAAGTGCACACAAGAATATTCACCCACACGCTATTGCTCCCCGGCAACGGCGCCATAAAAGGTCTTGATAACCCACAAGTATAGGGGATCGTGTGTAGCCTTTTCGATAAGTAAGAGTGTCGAACCCAATGAGCAGCCAAAGGTAGGATACATATTCTCTCGAGTTCTATCAACCACTGATACAACTCTACGCACACTAAACATTTGCATTATCTAGGAAATAAAACTAGAGCAACAATACGAGTAATAGAGATAGCTTTGCATATAATAAATAACAAGAAAGTAAAGCTAGTTGCTGCAGCAATAAAATACGCTAACCTAATAGAACCATGAGTGTAGAATAGTGGTGGTAATTGTGGTGGCTTTGTCCAAGTTTAAATAGAGAATAGATCAGGTTCATTGTCTTTGATGCAGTTTTCTATGTGGGAGAGGCTAAATATACATGCGCTTTACTACTTGGAATTACATGTACTATATGACTGGATTGTTAGCAAACATCCGTAAGTACTAATCAATGCATTAAGGTTTCCCCAACCATAGCCTTAAGTTTAATGGTCCTCTTACTCTCATAGGTGCAACGTTCCGGTTCGTGTTCTCAGGTTTCTGTCACTCCGGCAGAACTCCCCCCTTCCTTTTACACATACTACAAACCCTATGATGTTTATGTTGGAAATATGCCCTAGAGACAAATAGTAGTAAGGACTATTATCATATTTCATATAGTTTATGATTAAGTTTTATATCATCATTGTCAACACCCGGATTTTTAATCCCAGATGCCTGTTATGCCATACATCGCAATCCCAGGATTACCATTTTTGTGAGACATAACAGATTGGATATCACAGTACATCATACATTAAGAATCATAGTAAGGTTTTACACAAATAAAGGATATCATGATCCAGTCTTAGTACAATCAAGCAGCAGAAATAACTAGTGTAGCGGTAGGGTCCATCTTCAGTGTCACAGGCAATGCTGACGATGGGAGATGATCGTAGTTATCGTAGATGTCCTGCTGTCCTCCTTCAGGATAGTCCTCCTCATAGTCTGGCCACGGGAATATCTAGGGACAAAGCCATGAGTACTCTTTAAGTACTTGCAAACTATCACTAACAAGTAAGATAGTTCTAGTAGGAATGATAAATTCTAAGTTTATTGGTAAAGCTAAGTTTGAAACCTAAGCTGAGTTCAGAAACAAAGAAAGATAAAATAAAGTTTGAAAACACCTAAGTGGGAACTTAATTGTCATAGTCACAACTCTGTTGTGGTCAAGTCATGTCACAATTCATTTCATAAGTCATTTTGAAAACATCTGACAACAAAACAGTATGGCCACTCCAACTATCCATAACCGTGGACGCGGCCATTCGAATAGTTTGACAATCTGCAGAGGTGGTACACTTTAACCAAAAGATTCAATACATCTGTCAGGGATAACCTTTACACACTCTAGTATAAGCACCTCTCCTATGAGTATGGCCCCCTAGCCATGACCATCTGTCATCCTAGGCACTGCATAGGTGGACAACATCTAGAGGTAGCCTCATCTCAAACCTCTCCCATGAGGGAACTAATACTAATGCATATAAACTTTTTGCTAAGCCTTCCCCAATTTAGGTATTGTGGTTGTACGGTAAAATTGGAATGCTATCGCATCCGAACCAAACCATCAGTTTTTATAAAAGGGCTAAGGCTCATGCCTTAACATTTTCATCATCATAAACCATTTGTGTTTCTCAACACATGTCAAAACATCTCAATAGAATGACTCATCGTTCCAAGGTTTTCACAAGTCATTTTTCACCAAGTATTCCCATCTAAAGTGATCTAGTTTTTGGTTTAGCTCTAAACTACTAAGTTAAGAGTGTTCACTAATATGAGATGGTAATCTCAATCTCATGCCATGGAATGACATCTAAGTCTAACTGGATAGGTCAAGTTTTATTCTCTTTATGCTACCTTTAAACAAAGTAAAGGACTTTGGTAAAGTAAAGAAAGTAAAGCTTGTAAATAAAACTTGGAGTAGGTATAAGTCAAAGGGGTATAACCAAGCATGCCTATTGCATCTTGCTTAAGTTATCTAACTTGCAAGGTTTAGCTTGCATTGCTAAATGATGTCTTGCAAGATTTAGCTTGCCAATAATAGCTTGCTCAGTTTACTTGAAGTGCTAGGCTTGCCTTGTGTAGTGCAGAGGTTGAAATTCTCTCCCTCCTCCTCTTGGTAGAACTCCTCCTCCTCGAAGACTTGGTCGGTACTATCGTCTATAAATACATACAGAATACACAATCACTAAACAATACTTAACTAGTCTACCTAGCACACTAAGGCACACATTTGATGATCTAGTATCATCACAAACATCACAAGGGTTAATGAACTAGCTTCATATATTTTATTTGAGAAAAGTAATTTCTACTCATTGAAATTAACTAAGATTTAATATTCTCCAATTAAAATATGGGATCATGTGGACACATGTCATCACCACATATTCTAATATATGGGAATGTGATTTAAGGGTTGGATCATATTTTAATAAGTTTAAGTTTAATAATTAATGATTTAAAGTGACTAGAAATGCCTATATAGCATTATTTTGGTACTAGTCCAAAGTTACTGCATGCAAACCTTAATCTTACTACATATTCTGATAGGTATGGTTAAATGTGATTTTTGAGAATTGGAATCAACTCAAAAGCTAATGTGGTTGATTTTAGAAAAATGTTTGAATATGAAAAATCTTATGTCTTGTTGTTTCCACTAGGAGAGATCTCTAACTCTAAATGATTTAAATCCAATGGGCTTGGATAGAGATTTTCATTACCTTTCCAACAAAATTGTAATCAGTCAATTTGGAGTTGTAAAACTCTCTAAATTGAATTTCAAACTAAGGGACGAAATTAAGTTTCAGCTAAAATAGAAAAGGATTTATTTGAATCAAATGGGTCGCGCGGGAAACTAATTGGGCCGGCCCATGTACACTCCGCGAAGCAGAGGACAGCTGACAGGGGGTCCACATGTCAGCGATACATCTCACGCGAAGCGGTACGGGGTGATATGGACCGCACAATTAGAACTAGATCAACAGCACACAGTCGTCGTCGATGACGGACTCATCGCCGGCGAGACTGAACCCTAGCGGCTCGGTGGGGGTGCAGTGGGGACGTAGCGGGGCTCTAGCTAGTGCAGCGAGGCGGGCAAACAAACAAGACGATGACGAGCTCAGGCAAAGTCGCGGCAGAGGCTGGGGTGTACGAAATCAACGACAACATCTCCTCCTCTATTGCGGCTGCCTCCGGTGAAATTCCGGTGGCATGCTGCTCGAGCTGCTCCAACGAGAGGTGGGGAAGGACTGGGGGTGAGAGGGGAGTGGAATGGTGTGGCGATTGAGGCTGGGGAAAGCCTCCTTATATAGGCTTGAGGAGGGGACCGAAGGGGCGACGGCAAGCTCGTCGTTGACAACGATACAGGGCGCTATCGGCATGGGCAGCATAGGCGGGCGGTGGGTTGCCTCCTGGCGGTCCTCTACAGCTTTATGGCGTAGCTAGGGGCAGTGGCAATCGTTCGGGAGTGTCGTGCGCTCTGGGAGACAGGGCGGTGCTCAACGGGGTTCCTGGCGACTGTGGGTCGCGCGGCGATGCATGGCCATGTCTAGCGGGGTGAGGTGGTCAAGGAGTGGCGTGTGCGGTCTGCGGTCGAGGTGCGGTCTATGGTGTGCTAGCGGTGAAGGCGCTTTGACGTGCTCTGGCGCGCGTAGAGAGGATAGTGTGGCGCTTCTCTGGGGTGGTCCAGTGGCTAGTAGGGGCCGTGGGGTGGACCGTGGGCGGCGGTGAGGTGGCGCCTTGCTTCCTGGAGCGGCGGAGAGGGGCTGGCGGTCTGCTGCGGCTTGGGCATGATCGGTCGGTGATCATGGCCTCGGTGCGGCATTGCACTAGCGTCAGGGGCTAGGGGATGGGCTGGTTTTGCTCTGTTTGGGTCTGGGGGAGACTAAGATGATTAATGTGGCTCAACTGGCTCGACAGTTTTTGATCCAAAATAGTATAAGTTAGGCTAGTCTAATTCTGCTCACAAGGTGCTCGACACAATGGCCGCATGAATTCAAATTTGGAGTTTTGAAATGAAATTTGGTGGAGTTGTTGGTCTCATGCTTGAGCATCTGTGGTTGCTTGGGATTTTGAAATGGAGTTCATTTGGATGGTTTTTGAAATAGTGGGATCTAGACATATGAACTAGATTCAATTTTCAAATGTCATTTAAAATTAGAGTTTGAATGTTTTTGGGAGATCACAAAGTGGGCCTTGGCACATCACTACTTGTACTATCAAGGGGTGCAAAGAACCACAATTGTCTCTGTTGGAATTTGAGTGCTGGGAACACCCAAAGTGGGCTAGGTGATTAAAATGGGACAAGTGACCATTTCCTTTATTGAATTCTTTTTGATTTCTTTTTCTTTGGTTTTTGGCTTGGGAATGATCTAGATGATGTGGCATTCATCATAGAATCATTTTACAACCAATAGATCACTCAATGATGGCAATTCAAAACAACTCCTATTTTAAATGCACACACATATGAATGCTTAAAGATTTTAAGTGGAAAAAGGTTTTGTTAACCCTAAATTGGGTAGATTTCATCTTGATTACCTTGATTAATGTTTTGGGATGTTACAATGCTATAATTGTATTGAGTGGAAACATCAATACACGTGTGATATACAAACAACCAGGGGTTCCCAGTGAAACTCTAGTCACTGGTTCATTGGTCAATATATGATCATGTTTCCTGATCATGTGGCACTTATGCCAGTTGGAAATGGAGTCATCTCATTCCGAGAATGAGACGATGAACCAATACCCAACCTAAACATCGTGACCCGATCATGTCACGAATTTCAAGTTACGATAATTAGAAATGGATCCTCGTAGACTATTCCTTAGACCGTGAGGCTATATCAATCACTGTCTCCCGAGAGTGCTTAGATAGCATCAAGCGCCACTTGGTAATACAGTGGTTATAAAGGTGTGTTCAGGTAGTCGAAGGAAACCATAGAGGCAATATATGTCAAGAGCAGGATTTGTTCATCCATGTGACGGGAAGATATTCGAGGGCCCACTCGGAGAAGTTATATCCAATAGCTGCGCAGCGTGTGATTTGATCACGGGGATATCTTTTGTCGGAACGAGTCAAGTAGCATTGTTCAGTAACGAGATTGAACACAACATGGTTATTTCATTGATCAGATCTCGGGCAATGCAAGTATCGAGAGTCAAAGGGAATAAGACACGATTGTGCTGGTTCAAACGACGAAAGATCTTCGTGGAACACACAGGGGTCACATGGCCATCCAGGTCCCTCTATCGATCATTGGTGCAGGAGTGTCCCGACCTTGTCTGGAGTGTTCCCGAACCATGGGGTATCACGCTTAAGGGCTTGATAATTCTTAGAGAGTGTTTATAGGGTCGGAAGAATTACCGAAGAATAGTAGAGAGAAAACCGGAAGGGTTTCGATAAGTCTGGAGGATGTCCGGAGTGGAGGTGGAAGTGTTCCATAGTCACGGAGGTTGAGTAATATGTGAATGAATGTTAAATATTGAATTAATCATTTATTCATAATTATTTAAAAAACAAAAAAATCAATTTAAATCGTCGAAGGTTTAATGGGCCAATTCCCGGAGGGAAGAGGGCCCATTAGGGGAAAGGAGAGAGGGAGAAGGGGCCAAGGGGTGGCTGGTGCCCTAGTGAGCCATCCCCCCGTGCGGGGCCCATGGGGGTGGCCGGTGGTGCCACCCCTCCCACCTCCTCTCCTACAGTCCCACCCCGGGACTTTAAGGGAGGTAGTACCTCCCCTCCCCCTATATAGTGGGGGTATTTGGCCAAATAAAATACACCAATAATCAATAAAGGTCTTCTCACTTTTGGGAGGATCTCTAATTGATATTTTCTCTCTCCCCCTCTCTCTCTCTCTCTCGTGACCGTGGTCCCAAGTCTAGACTGCACGAACGGGAGACATCTTCACCTCGGAGCGCCGTCGTGCTGCGGGATTCGGATCCGGGAGCTCTACTTCCGCAACTGCTGCTGGATCGGGGAAGCGGGAGTCATCGTCAGGCATCGGACGTGTGTAACTCCCCATGAGGTGTCGCACTTGAGGCACTCAAGTCGTTGCAGCCAATGAGCGCAAGGACTTCATCACGACCTTGAGGTCGGCTTCGGCTCGTCTACATCAACCACGGTCTCCTGAGCGTTGACAACACTTTTCGGTTTTCAAAGGTAAGTTCGCGAAAAGCCCCTCTCATTATTGTATTACTAATAGATAGGTCCTAGCATCTTTAGTGGTTTAGGGGCGTAGGGTAAAATTTATTGTTTTCATACGCGAAACCCCAACAGTGGTATCAGAGCTAGATCTATGCGTAGTAATGCTAGTACGGGTAGAACACAGGAGATGTAGCGTGTGGGCATTGTTCTTTTAGTTGTTACCCTCCCACGTGTACTTGTGTATACCGTAGTAATGCTTGATGAAGTGGCCCCCAACCAACTTTACGTGTTCATTCGCGAGACTGGTCCATGCTTGACATACAGCTTGTACCGTATAAAGTGTCTTAGGGGTGTCTATCTCTCTCACATTAGTTGGTATACCATTTGCAATGGAGGGCCCAGAAAGGGGTGTAGTAGAGACAACTACTTGATCAGCGTTGTGCTGAAAGTTTGTAGGTAAGAACGGTTCTTGTGCAAAAGCCATTCAGCCATGTAAAACATGCAAAGATAAAGTCGAGGCATCTAACTTTGTTTTACAGGGGGCGTTGCTTTGTGATATGGTTGTGGCTAAGGTAAGGTGATTACCTTATGTTACGTAGTAGTAGATAGTCACGGAAGTGACGAACTACCACGCTGGAATGACAACGGTACCCTGGTGTTTACGGCGCCAAAACTGTCGTGGTGGTGTCATGGCAGATGCCATGGATAGGCTAAAGGTGGGTCCAATATGCACTAGAGGAATCCAGGGAGGGATAGTGTGGTGATTCCACACACTGATGCTTTGTATTCTCAAAGTTCACTGGGTTTACAGATTCTCCTTGAGCTGTATTTGGGAGAGGAGGAAGAAGAAGCTCTCTTACTCTCACCACAACCTATCTCCCAATGAACAAACTACTGACCCGCCAGCCCTTTCTACAGAGGCCCTAGCCCTCCTTATAATGGGGAGGCTAGGTTGCCAGTTAGGGCATACGTGGAGGCATATTCCTAAGAATATGCCTTTCCCAAAATGGCAAACCGACCGGTTCACCTTTTTCCCTTGTAAGCCATGCAGAGGCTACGTAAGCCTCTGTGGCGCCAGCGTCAACCGACATAGGCTGTGTCACCTTTGTCGGCCACGCCTCGCTGGTCCCTCCCTCTGTTCGCTTCGCTCACGCTCCAGTGCATAGAGATAACCTTTTGACCAGCGAGATACCTTCCTTCTCTTGCAAGCCTCGTATAACCCAGCCCCGTGGGTACCTGCATACAGGTTACAAAAAGCCTATCGGCATATGACATACGTCAGCTGGGACACAGTCAAGTGGACATCCTCCGGTCCGGGTTACTCCGTAAGTCAGCCTGCCTTGAGGTGACCTGGCCAGCCTTCGCTTTGACCTTGCCATACCTCGACTAACTCGGCCTCTATACCCCGGCGTGACCCTACCCGGGGGTATCCCCCCAACATTAGTCCACGAAGCTGGTGCAGTCTTAGCAATTTCAGCTGCTAAGGCCACGGCAGGTTCAATCTACCGAGCTTCTTGCTCCCCTTTCCGAGTTACCTTGTAGCTCGGATTTCGTGGCCTAGCTTTCCCTTGGCACATTCCGAGTTTTCACTCGCTGGCCGGGTCACCCTTTAGTTTTCCGTGTTGTCCTTCCTTCTCGCATACACTTTCCCACGTTCTACATGGAGGGTAATCATCACCTTGCCTCGTTTTAAGGGCGTGTGCCCGTTACTGCAATTATTGTCAGGGGTTACTGCTGCAAACATCGCGTCACAGCTGCCTCCTCGTTAAACCGCATCACCATGTCACGTCATGGGATCTCCTGTTGCCTGTGGTCCTTCCTGTGGCTTGCTTCTGATTGGCTGACCCGGCAGATACACGGCCACACCGTGTGGCCTCGAGGCACAGCTCGATCCCACTATCCACCGCTAGGGCATGGATAAATAGGGGAGGGGCGCGCCCCTTGGCTGTTTTTCCCCTACTTGCGCCCATCTGCCTTTCTGCCTCTTCTTCTTCCTTGCGACAGCGCCGCCGCCGCATCTCACTTTCGCGTTTCCTTGCTGCCGCTCCCGCGCTGTCTCACCGCCACGGGGCCGCTCCAGTCTAAATCACTGCCTCCTACGTCTAATCGGGCCGGTGAGGACAGTGACCTGGAGATGACTAAGGAGGAGCTCGCCGTTGTTGAGGAAGAAGAGATGGAGGAGGAGGGCAAAACCCTGGAGTGCGGTGGTTGGGCCGGTTCTTGGGTGTGCCAAGACGATCTCGATTGGCTCTACCGCACCCGCCGCATCCCCGAAGGCGTAGTTTCCCACCTTGCCTCCGAGGAGATCGCTCCCTCACCCAATCCGGGTGAGTTCGTCGTCTTCCTCTCTCACTTCCAGCGCGGCTTCGACCTACCAGTGAGTGCTACCTACGAACTCCAACCTCATCATCTTCCGGCGAATGCCATTACATCCCTCTCCTCCTTCGCATCCTACGTAGAAGGATACCTCGGCTTGTGGCCTACTAAGGAGCTTTAGATCCGGTTCTTTGGTCTACGGAGGAATGTGGTTCCAGATAAGGAGCGTGCCCCGGAGGACAAGCACCTGACCCAATGTGGTGTCGCCTCCATCTCTCCCCGGAAACAATCTATCTTCGCCCGAGTCACGGGGCTTGAATCTTGCAAGGGCTGGGCCCAGACCTTCTTTTATGTGAGGAATGGCTCGGATGGGGATCTGATCCGGCTACGCCCCTTCGCGATGGGTCCTCCTAATCCGGCTCTGTGGGACCGGGTTCCCAAGAAACCAACTGCCTTGGCGAATCAAGTTAATAAGTGGTTGAAGGAACTGAAGGATCTAGGGCTGCGCAAGGAGGATGTGATAATCACATTCGTCCGTAGCCGGATTTCCCCCCTACAGAAGCGCACACATAAACTCTGCCATATGAGCTGGCGACTTGACCCCACCAGACCTCCTCCTTCGAGTAGAACAACACTGAGATCTTCCGACGGGTTAAGGCCCTCTTCACGATTGATAGGGACTTCACCGCTGACTAGGAGTGGGGGTTGGAGCATTACTGCCAGGACAAGCCTCCTCCTGTGGTAAATCTCATTACCCAATCCTTCTACGAGTTATATCCTATGTCGGAGCACTATGTTTATTTGATCCCTTCGCATTTTCATTTTAGTTGTTTCTTCAGCAGACCATTGAAGATGGCACCGAGCCTTCCCTGAAATGGGGGAAGGATCGACTTGTTTCAGACGAGGAGGAGCCAGATCAGGAAATGTTCTTGCCTGCCCCGGACGCAACCAAGCGACCCTCTGGTAACTTCTTTTCCATAAGGAGTTGGCGTGACGATGAAGATGATTCCAATTTTGAGGTGGTGGAGGTATTTGACCCGGTGCCTATTTCTTACGCGTTTCTGGCTTTAGCTAATCTGGCTGGGCAGATCCATGAACATCCTCCTCTTGCTACGAGTGAGCCGGCCCCAACCGCGTCTATGAAACGGGCCACTACCTTGGCTGCTTCTTCCGATCCTCCCCAAGCAACCAAAAGGCGGCAGAAGTCCGCTGACAAGGCCGCCACCAAGCCTCCGACTAAGGCCATAGTTCGGAGAGCTCGGAAGCCCAAGGAGCCTTTGACTTCTGACGAGTAAGTCACTTTTTTCTTTTGTCCAATTCTCTGCTTCATGTTTCTCTGTCTATATGCCTTTCTTTTTGTTAAAATTTGTTATTCATTGTTTAATTCGACAGGGCTGCGATAGAGGTTCCCTAGAGCGGCTCTAGCATCGCTTCATCTTTCTGGCGCACCCCATCTCCCCCTCGTGGTGACAACACACGCCCACTGAGCCCAATTCAAGAGGGTTCAATGGCTGCTCTGGGTCTTAGCCCACCTCGTCCAGAGGAGGGCATCCTCGGAGCAGGGGGAAGTGGCACGGCCGAGGTAGCAGATGCTCCCAGCTCTTCATGGCTCACCCGCAACCCGTCACTTCCGAGGTACCAGCAGCAACAATAGCACCACCGTCAACACTAGCAACAGTACAAGCATCAGCACCAATACCACCAGCAGCACCAGTAGCAACACAAGCACCTGCACCAGCACCAACTCATTTTGCCTCGTCCGAGTCTTCCAAGACCCGGCGAGAAGACCCCGCTAGCACCAAGGATGAACCCAAGTCCAAATCTACAGCTCAAGCCTCAGCCTCCCAATAGCAACCCAAGGCTAAGAAAGGTTCTAGTGCCACCAAGGCAACATCCATCAAGGCTGGACAACGCACGCTCGCGTCCATGCTGCCGAAGATAGATGCCTCCTCCGGGTCAGCTAGCAGCAAGCAACTTGCATTGCATACCAGCCCTGCTGCCGCCTAAGTTGCGAGGAGGGAGGCCCACGCCAAAGGCTTGGTTGCGCCTCACATGCATAGTGGAGAGAGCTATCCTCCAGCTTTGATTGAATATGTCGACAATTGGAACAAAGCAGAGTTCGTCGATCCAAACGACGATCTCCTGGAGAAGTTTGGGCCCGCCGAATTCAGCGCACAAATGAACACGGCAGCTAAGGCTATCAACCTTGCTGGCCGGATGATGGAGGTATGATACTTTTTCTTTCCTTTAACATGCACAAGTGCTTAGAGATATATCCATTAGTCCCCGAGCCTCCGGGGGAGTAACTTGTTACTCGGTCGGATGCTCCTTAGAGAACTAGCATGGCTCCTTAGTAGCTTCGAATATGCACACACCTAGAGCTGGGTTAAATTCCACTTGGCCCGGGTCTTGTACACTTCGAATATGCACACACCTAGAGCCGGGTTAAGTTCCACTTGACCCAGAATTTGTACACTTCGAATATGCACACACCTAGAGTCGGGTTAAGTTCCACTTGGCCCGGATTTCGTACACTTCAAATATGCATATAGCTGAGCCAACCTTGCTCTTTTCAGATCACTACCAATCGTCGGACTACTAAGTTTCAGCGCCTCTTGGACTCACACAAGGTGCTGCGCTCGAAACATGCTGCTCTTCTTGCTGAATGCGAGAAAAAGGGTAAGTTTTCTCTTCGACTTCTCCCCCCATCTTTCTTTGTCTTTTCTCGCCGAACTAATCTGTCATTCGGATTGCACAGCCGGAGTGGAGGCCGAAAACACCATCATGAGGAAAAACTTAGACGAGATAAAAGGTAATTCACTTTGGTTACTCAATTTATGTGCTCTCTCTCGTTTCTCCTGAGCTCGGCAGATATTCATACCTCGGCTCTACCGGGTCAACAAACCGTTGCAGCATCCCTTGAAGATAGTGTGCCCTTGCCTGATATGATGCTGCATTTTCTCGAACAAGCAGGGCAACATCAGGCTAAGCTCAAGAAGAAGGATGACGAACTTGCCAAACTCTGAGCCAAGGATGATGAACTTGCCAAGCTCAAGGCTGAGATGAAAAAACTCAAAGACTCCACAAGACTGAGATGGACAAGCCTGGCCAAGACTTCACCGAAGAGCGAGAATGTCTTAGCCTTCAACTTCCAAAAGATCAAGACTTGCTGAAGGAGGCCGACGTCAAGCTTGACTCGGCTAATGTTGAACTTGAGAAGCTCCGGAAGAGGCATGCTGATTGCACCAAAGAGCTGACTCGGATCCATAGTCATATCTCCCGTAAACTCTTTTCCTTCAGTCGACATGTATTTCTCCGGGTTAAACTCTTTTACTTATTTCACTTGTTTTGTTTTCAGGCAACTTCCTAGAGGGCGATGCCATTGTGGCTACTGTCGTTGCCAAGTTCCACCGGCAGTGGGATACCCCAACTGATCCTAGCTCTGAGCCCACTCCTTATGACATGGAGGATCTGCTAGTCAGCCTATCCTCCTAGATTGAAATTGTGAAGAACTATGGTTTGGGTATCCTGGATTCAGCCATCCGGATCTTCCGTGCCCTTTGGCCTGGTGAGGATCCTCCGGAGGGGTCCACTGCTCTGATCAACAAATTGATGGATTGCGAGACCCAGCTCGACCTCTGGAGGGAATCTGTCGCACGTGCCGGAGCTGATGCTGTCCTCCACTTCATGCGCACCGGGTCAAGGTGGTAAAATGATCCGGATTGGGTTGCTCGGCGCAAGGTTTGTGCCCACACCCTTATCCAGTTTGCCCCTGTCCATCAATGGAACGAAGGACCAAGCTTCCTCGGCGTCGTTGACGACGAATACGTCAAAGATGGTTCGGATGATGAGGAAGAGGACGAAGCCTCAGATCTTGAAGAGAATGAAGATGACAACGAGGCTGAAGCTAACCCGGACAACGAGGCTGAAGCCGCTGCTCCACCCGCTGGCACCGAGTTACCCCCTCCTGCTGCTGCTCCTTGAGCACCAAAAAACACTTTGAAATTTATCAGATCCCCGGTATGCCGGGTGCAGATGTATCAATCATACTGATTATATTTTTCTACTAAGCTATTCACACCGGATTAACTTGGGCATAGTCCTCGAGTTTCATTTTCTTGTTTCTTCAATTTCATGGCTCGGCTCGCATCTACCTTGATTCGGTTTTGTGACTTACGAGTCTGAGTTTCAAAAAATTGACTTAACAGTACTTGGAAACTTTAGGATTAGCCCAAAATAATCCAGCACCGTAAAGATTAAGTAAACATAGAGTTAGTCCGAACAAAGAATGACGGCTCGATTACGTTCTTCTCCTTAGTCGGTTTTCGTGTGCTTCGCAATTCCAAACTTGTTCTCTTGCTTTCCATGAAGCCAATTCTTGTTGGACAGCATCAAGTCGAAGAGTTAAGTTTTTGGTGCTCACACACTACTAATCTGGCTTAGGCAGAAGCAACTTAAGCCAGCCGACATAAAAATAAATAATAAACACATAAGACAACAAATATTATTAAGGCAGTCCCCGAGTTACTGCTTGAGGTGCCAAGATTTCATTGATAAACTCATTCCTGGCATACATACCGATATATGAGAAAGCCGAATACACACACTTCTTTGTTAAGTGTAGAACGGACGAAGTAGGGCTACATTCCATGGACGCTTAGATTCTTCGCCAGACCTATCTGCCTGGTTCTTATCTTGTGGTTGTGCATCAATGAGATAATAAGAGTCATTGTGCAATGCTTTGCTCACTATGAATGGCCCTTCCCATGGTGGGATAACTTATGCATGCCAGCAGTATGTTGTACCATCCGATACCAGATCACCTTCTCGGAAGACTCGGGGGTTTACTTTCCGGCTATGATAGTGTCAGAGATTTTGCTGTGGCGGATCTGGACAATGCCAATTCTCTCGCTTCTTCTAGGAGATCAACATCATTTTGCCGGGTTTCTCGCACTTCGGCTTTTTTGTATTGGGTGACTCTAGGCGAATCATGCTCTATGTCGGCTAGTAATACAGCTTCTGCCCCATATACCGGAAAGAATGGCATATAACCTGTTGATCGATTCGGAGTTGTTCTTAAACTCCACAGTACCGCTGGTAGTTCTTCTATCTAGCACCCCGCTGATCTTTGCAGCGGCTCAATGAGCCGGGGTTTTATCTAGGATAATACTAATCTGTTGGATCTTTCCACTTGTCCGTTCGATGCAGGGTGGGCTACCGAGGCAACGTCCAGCCAGATCTTTTTATCTCGGCAGAATCACGCAAATGCTCCTTCAGCGAAATTGGTGCCATTATCTGTTATGATACTGTGAGGATAGCATATCTCGGAATGATATCTTTGAGGAATGACATGGCTGTAGCCCCATCACATTTTCTTATCGGCTTTACTTCTATCCATTTGGTAAACTTGTCAACCATAACCAAGATATGGGTCATATTTCCTCTCGCCGGCTTAAATGGGCCAACCATATCCAAACACCATACAGCAAATGGCCAGGTAATTGGTATGGTCTTGAGATCCGACATTGGCATGTGTGTCTTGGTAGCATATCTCTGACAACCATTACATTTTCTTACTAGATCTTCTGCTTGTTCCAAGGCACTTGGCCAGTAGAATCAATGCCGGAAAGCTTTTGCCACTAAGGCTCTGGATGAGGCGTGATGCCCACATTCCCCTTGATGTATATCTCGAAGGATGTCAAGCCCTTCTTCTGGGTCAACACACCGTTGCAGGACACTCGTGACACTCCTCTTGTATAGATCGACATTGATAATCGTGTATGCCTTTGCCCTCCTCTGAATTTGCCTCGAAAACACTTCTTCATTAGGCAAAGTTCCATCCTTCAGGAACTGGAATATGGGCAGTGCCCAAGCTGGTATAGCTCACACCGGAAACACATCCTTATCAATTTCCATTTGATCCACCGACATAACCTCCACCGGGTCAAGCTGCACAGTCCCCTTGTCCTGCGAAGTAGTCCCTGGGTTTCCTGAACCACTTCCCACATCAATGTCCATGGGCACAGCTTCCGACTCTGGATTTGACGGGATATAGATTCACTCGGATTCTGGGGATGGCCTGATACATGGCTTTCTGAGGTGCTCTAGTGCTACACCCGGTGGGATCGCTTGTCAGGTTGATCTGAGTTTTGACGGTACGTCGGCAGCCTCGTTTTCCAGTCGGGGTACATGATGAAACTCGCATCCCTTGAAGTATCCTGATATCTTCTGCAGATGAAATCTGTACAATGCCATGTTTGCATCCAAAGCATCCCATTGTCCTGAGACTTGCCGAACTACCAGATCCGAGTCACCAAAGCACTGGATCCGACGTATTCCAATTTCTTTTACCACTTTGAGCCCATGCACAAGTGCTTCATACCCTGCAACATTGTTTGATGCTGTGAAGTGGATCTGCAGCACATACGTCAGCTGGTCTTTCTTGGGTGAGGTAGGCACAACTCCGGCGCCTAACCCGGTTTTCATTTTTCATCCGTCAAAATGCATTCTTCGGTAGTTCGGATCTGGCAACGGTGGCTCATATTGCATCTCGGCCCAATCCATGATAAAGTCGGCCACAACCTGAGACTTGATCACATCTCTCCTGTCGTATTGTGGAGCATAAGGGGCTAGCTCAATTGCCTATTTTGCGATCCGACTGCTTGCATCCTTGTTGCTCATTATCTCAGATATAGGGGCTTCACATATCACTTTGATGGGGTGCTCTTAAAAATAATGCTTTAGCTTCTTAGCCGCCATATACACGCCATATACCATCTTCTGATAGTGAGGATAATTTTTCTTTGATGCTGATAACACCTCGCTCAGGTAATAGACTGGCCTTTGCACTGACTTACCCTCCTCGTCGCGCTCTACCACAATCACTGCACTTACAACCCTGTTGGTTGTGGCTATGTAGAGAAACATTGGCTCTTTTGATAGTGGAGAGGCTAACACTGGTGCAGTGGCTAACATTTTCTTTAACTGGATGAAGGCTTCATTGTCCTGCGGCATCCATACGAACTTGTCCGACTTTTCCATTAGTTGATAGAGAGGCAATGCCTTTTCTCCCAACCGACATACAAATCGACTTAAGGATGCCAGACAACTAGTGAACTTCTAGACATCGTTAAGGCACTTCGGCAATTCCATCCACTCTATGGCTCGGATTTTAGTTGGTTTAGCTTCGATACCTCGGCTGGAGACGAGAAATCCGAGTAATTTTCCAGCCAGGACACCGAAGATACACTTCTCCGGGTTAAGCTTCATTCGAAACCTCCTTAAGTTCGCTAATGTTTGCCGGATATCATCAAGGAGCATTTTTCTTTCCTTGGTTTTTATAACCACATACACTTGCACATTTTGGCCAATTTGGTCGTGTAAACATTTTTGCATACATCTTTGGTACGTTGTCCCTGCATTACGTAAACCGAAAGGCATGGTGCGATAGCAATAAGCCCCGTACGGGGTAATAAATGCAGTCTTTATTTGATCATTCGGGTTTAGAAGTATCTAGTGGAAACCAAAATATGCATCTATGAACGACAATAACTCACACCCAGCAGTAGAATCTATGACCTGATGTATCCTTGGCAGTGGGAATGGATCCTTTGGGCACGCCTTATTCAGGTTCGTGTAATCGATGCACATATGCCAAACCACTGCCACATTCGGATCATCTTTCTTCTTTTCCACCAGCACTGGATTAGATAGCCAATCCGGGTAAAGCACTTCCATGATGAACCCGGCTACAAGGAGCCGAGCTATCTTATCTCCAATGACTTTTCTCCTGTCTTCGGTGAAGCGGCAGAGAGGTTGCTTCACCGGCTTTGCTCCGGGTCTCACATTCAAAGAGTGCTCGGCCAACTCCCTCGGAACACCTTGCAAGTCTTGTGTGGACCAAGCAAGATATCTCGATTCTCACGGAGGAAGTTGACGAGCTCGCTTTCCTATTTATCAGTTAACCCGGCACCAATTGTTACGGTGCGCTCTGGGAACAGATCATCAACAGGTACTTTCTTTGTATCCTTTGTTGCTTGAAATGAGACACTTCCATGCGGGTTACTCATTTCCGGCATGTATTGCTATGTAGAGTGAGCCAATGCCGCTACTTCCTGGATCTTTCTCTTTTCTTGTGCAATCACGAGTGACTCGGCAAGGTTAGACCCGGCCGACGCACACTCAATGGAACGTCGGAAATCCCCAACTATGGTAATTACTCCATTTGGCCTAGGCAACTTCATCTTCAGGTAACTGATGTGAGTACCTGCCATGAATTTGTTCAGGGCTGGCCTGCCAAGTAACGCGTGATATGCGCTTTCTAAGTTCACAACCTCAAACTCCAAATTCTCAGTTCGGCAGTTATCTCTTGTGCCGAATAACACGTCAACCCAGACTTTGCCAATGGGTTCACAAGAGATACCAGGCACAATGCCATGGAAAGTTGTCCTTATAACTTGGAGCATGTTCCCTGAGATACCCAACTTGCGCATTGTATCCGCGTACATAATGTTGATGCTGCTGCCATTGTCAATCGGCACCTTAGAGAACCTCACATTGATATTTGGCCCGATGAGCATTGGGTCCAGCACTAATGCATACGAACTAGGACTTGGCATGAGCTTGGGATGGTCCTTAATACTCCAGGTAGTTTCCTGATCCGACCAAGGCATATACCTCGTCACTGCTGGCATAACCGCATTTACTTCCATATGTCAGCGTTGCAAGCTCTTTCTATCTGTTTCCTCCATGGTAAACACACAGTAACTCTGGTGATGCTCTCTGTATTCATTTCTCCCCTCATTACTGGGATACCTTTGATCTGGCTGATGCTGGTTTTCCACCTGATGCATTGCATCCCTTCTCTCATGATTCTCATACCTCGGTGGAGGTGGTGGTAACATTAACTGTTGCTTATTTGCTCCGGAGAGCAACTGCTGCCAAGGTAACTCCTATTGAGGTTGATCGTTCCGAGGTGCCTGAGCATTCCCCGAGCCACTTTGCTCTATCTTCCTCATCCACTCACATTGCCGGGTTGTATGACCCACCGGGTTACTCGGATTTGGCGTGTGAAATTTGCACGGCTGATCCAGCATTGCCTCATACGTATACCTCGGCCGGTCTTTCTTTTCTTGCCACTGTTTCTTTTGCTCCGGCGTCCAAGTTTTCTTGCCATCATTTCTCGGGGTCCACTGCTGCCCTCCAGTTTTCTAACGCTGATTACTCCCTGCTCCGGGTTGATCTTGATTTACAGCAGCAACTTGTTGCGAGTTGTACCTGTAATCCGGTCTACATCTCTTCTCTTACTCCTGTAGTCATTTCGCCGGGATGATCCGGCTCTGTCTTGCTGATAGTATTCCTCATTTGACTCGTTTGACACAAGTCGGGGTTGAGTCGGATCACCTAAAGCGTATGAATCAGCAATGCGGATTGTTTCTGCCAAGGTAGTTGGCATATCCCTTTGTAACCTTTGCCACATCATGCTTGCATATCTACACCCTTGTGCAAACGCCATCGCAGGCTATGGCCTGTGACTCAATCACGCCTGTTGGGGATATACTTTCCGGGTATCCTCATAGTTCCTCACTGAACAGGGCTGCCCACTTCGGGTTAGAGCTTTGCTTCACAGGCGGCCCAGTCGGGAGAGAAGACGGAGTCCAATCTGGCTACGGGAAGGCCCAGAAGACTTACCGACTTAGGCCCATAATGTTACTTGTAGTTCAAGATGTACTCTGTAACCAACTCTTAGTCGTAGCCGGATTGATCTCTCCTGTAAACCCTAGGCTGGATATCTATATAAGTCGTCCTAGGGAGAGCCTTTAGGAGACACCCAATACTTTAGACCCTCAACTCGCACAGGCGATACCATTGTAACCCATATTTCGGCTCTGCCATATTACTGGATTGCTAGCAGGAGTAGGATCCGTCCAAAGCTGGCGGATTCGAACCTGGGTAAACTTGAGTGCTCACCGTCCCGGAATACCGTACGTCTCACCTCCCCTCTCTTCCGCACGCCTCGAGGACCCCCTCATGGCGTACTTGTCATCAATTCGATGACAGTTGGCGCCCACCGTGGGGCAAGTCAGCTTCGGATCTGCGTTCCAAGCGGAATCTGCAGGAATCGGAATCAGCGAGACCATCGCCGTCAGTCGCATCCTCTACGCCAGTGATGTCCCTCTCATCGTTCTTGACGAGACTTAGATTCCAGCTAGGGAATCCGTGACTTCCTATACAATCATATCTTTTGGCGAGATCGATGTTTACATTGGTTTCGCTGAAACTGCCCAACCCACCCCAGTGGTGATGATAGAGGCAGAAGAATCTTCTGGGTCCCCTTTGTCTGCGGAGGCGGCAGAGTTCCGGATCTCAGAAAACCCTAATCCCACCCAGCCCGCACCAGTTGCGGAGATAGTGGAGAAATCCGAGCCTGAAGAAGACCTCACGGTCCAAGTCAAATCTGGAGTGGATCTCCCTGGAGAAGCCTGATCCCAGATCGACCTACCCGTGGAAGTCAAAATCCAGGAGGAGCATATCAACGACACTAATTCTGGCTCTGGCGATGCCGGGACAGACATGCCTTTCCTCAGGTACACACTAAGACGTATGATACTTCAAGGCGCTAGCGCAGATGCAATCCTCGAAACCATTAAAAGTTTCGATATGGCTGATCGCGAAAGCCGCAGGTACCTCAGGAAGCACGCATCGCACTTCATCGGATATGTTGGATCCAGATCCGGCTCTGTCGATGCTGGAGAAAACACCGACTCGGTGCTGGAGGCAATTGGAACAAACGCCGGCGTTCCCGCATCCTCGGATGAATCTATGACATCGGCAGATTTCCGAAAGTTCTCCACGGAATATGAAGAGGAGTACAACTCCAAAGCTGCAGAAGAAGGAGAAGCCATGGATGAAGGATCCGGGGAACACTCTCCCAAAGTGCAGGATGACATGGACGTCGGATATAATCCCGAGGTCCAGATGTCTGAAAGTACCGATCAGAGCTTGACTCCGGGAAACGGACCCAAAGCCGCCTTTGCTACCGGTGCTGCCAAGAAGGCAAAGAAGAAGAAAGAAGAAGAAGAAGAAGAAGAAGAAGAAGAAGAAGAAGAACAAGACCCCGGCAAAAGACCCTCTAACAGAGGAGGTGATTGCCGAGGAATACGAGGAAGACTCAGATGGAGCACTTATCCTAGACGAGCCGAAAAAAGAAGCATCGGTGGATGGACACATGATCACTTAAGGTGCGCGTAAACTCATCGATGCCGCCTTAACCACACCTATCCCTACAGCTGCAGAACTTACTGCAGATGAGCTGGACGAAAGGGCCCAGGCCCTAGAAGCGCGTCGTCAACAACTCCTTGATGAAGCCAAAAACATCGAGGTGGAGAAGAGGCGCATGTCAACCAAGGAGTACATGTCTAGTCTACATCAGAAGACACGGAAGCGTCACATAGATGACAACCAATTCCCACGTGTCCGTGCCGTCCTTTTCGGAGATGAGATGGGGAAGCCACGGAAGGATAGCAATGGAGATTGGGTATACCCAACACCAGTGCAAAATACCGTGGCAGCTCGTGAAATTTTATCAGCTAATCTAGGGCCAGAGGAGATACGCTTGGGTATCAAGCTACTCAACAAGGGACTGGAGCAGCAGAAGGTCGCCCTGTCCGGAAGTCAAAAACTGGTCTCGGATTCTGACCAATGTCGCACAGATCCGGCATGGGCTGACGTAAGATCCCATTACGTTCGGGCGCAGTACCATCACCACAAACGCAGGAAAGACAATTATTCAAGAATCGGATCGTCGGGACATCATCACAGAGCTACACATAACTAGAGCAATGTCGCCCCAGTAGCCGAGAAAGACGTGATCGCTGCACTGAATCCGAGGAATCCTCCCCGATGAGAATTTAACGATCGAAAGGGAGAAGATAAGGAGAAACGTCGGGAGGAGGATCGTCAGAGAATGCCACCTCCTAGACATGAGAGCCGTCCGGCTGAGCCTCACCATGGTGGGAACGACGGACCAAGGAACGACGGAAACCATGCTGGAACAAGCCGGCAGGGGGCTCGTCATAGTCAAGAACCTCCCCGGAACCGGAATAATGATGCTCCAGAAGGAGGCCGGCGATCAGCCAGAAACTATCCAGCTACACCACCCTCTACAACACACAGTTATCACAACGGCCCCCAAGGAGGTCAAGGAGGACGACATGGCGGAGGAGGTGGTGGCAGAAGCCAAAGTCCGGCTCCAAGGCACCGTAGCCACAGCTGACATTCGGGATGATCTCTATCCCCGGACGATGCAAGGCACATGATCAACTCCAACATAGAGGCTCGGCGCTATGAAAACGATGACGTGTACGTGGGCCCAAAGTGCTTCGGACCACGCATCAGAGCTACAAAATTCCCGGAAGGATTTGCTATCTCAAGACATATCCAAGCCTACGACGGAATTTCTCGGCCAGACACCTGGTTACAGGATTTCTTCCAAGCTTGCTGCATCGCTAAAGGCAGAAACAGCCTGGTTGCAACCCGATATCTCCCACTTATGGTGAGGAAGACGGCACGATCATGGCTCAATGAACTTCCGGCAAACACCATCCACAACTGGTCTGACTTGCAAGGTGCGTTCTTTCGGAATTTCGAAGGCACATATAGGAGGCCCTGTATGGTTGGAGACCTACAGCGTTGCACCCAGAAAGCCGGAGAAACTTGCCGGGATTATCTCGGACGATGGATCGACACAAAAAAACTCATGCGAAGGAGTAAATGATCAACCTGCGATTGAAGCTTTCATCGCAGGTCTCCCAATTGGTTTACTGCGCCATCGCTTGAAGTGTGACAAGGTTACTGATCTGGGAGAGATGTTAGAAACAGCGAGCAAGTATGCAGATGCTGACGACGATGCAGAGAGATTACTCAATGCCCTGGCAGTGCCTCAGTCGGCAAAACAACCAAAGCAACAAGCTCAGAAGCGCCAAAATACCTCGGAAGAAAAACCCAACGCGGAGACAGCAGTGGTCACTACTGTTTCCGGGTCTGGAGGACGAGGAGGACTTGGCGGAGGCCGCGGGCGTGGCCGTGGGACGTCAAGGGTCCAAGGCAGAGGAGAGCAACAACCAGGCAAAACCTACACTTGGGCCGACATTGCCAATAACCCATGTGTGCATCATTTAGACGCCAATGGGGGCTTGTGCCACACCAACGCTTAATGTCGTTTTAATGACGACATCAAGAGAGATGATACCGCGGGCTACAAAGCTAAGCGGAAGAAGGGAAAGAAAAATCCCAAAAAAGACAAGGAGACCAAGGAAGATTCCGACATGGAGGAAGCTGATGCTTCAAATCCCAAGTCGGAAGGGAAGAAGACTTTTCCCACCAAGAAGGACACATACGTCACCTTCCTCGGATCTCAACCAGCAAAGGTCAAGAAAGCAGTTCTCCACGAGCTCAATGCAACAGTTCCGGCTGTCTGTTAGTATCTGGACTGGTTGGAAGTGGCAATCACGTTTGATCGCGCTGATCATCCGCCTAAACTACACAGGCGAGGAAAATACGGCTTAATCGTCAATCCACTTATTGACGGTTATAGTTTCTCCAAGACCCTCATGGACGGTGGTAGCAGCATCAATATTCTCTATGTCGAAACGCTACGCTGGATGAAGATCTCGGAAACACAGATGAACCATAGCTCTGTGATCTTTCACGGAGTTGTCCCAGGAAGACAAGCTAATTCCCTGGGAGAGATCACTTTGGATGTAACTTTTGGAACTCCAAAGAATTATCGGACGGAGGCACTTTCCTTCGAAGTGGTCCCGTTCAAGAGCGCATACCGCGCTATATTCGGACGTCCGGCTTCTGGGCTTTTATGGCTCGTCCATGTTACATTTACAATATGATGAAAATTCCAGGTCCCAACGGCGTGATCACCATCAGGGGAGACCCGAAGAAGGCGCGAGAGTGCGAAGATGGAAATGCCGCCTTTGTCAAAGCCGAACGCTAAACCCGTCAAACAGTCCTTACGACGGTTTGGCGATGAAAAGCGTAAGGCAATAGCTAATGAACTAGCGCGGCTCGAGTTAGCCGGATTCATAGAAGAGGTCATCCATACTGATTGGTCGGCCAACCCTGTAATGGTCCCTAAAAAGGACACCACTGATTTAAGGATGTGTGTTGATTATACTGCCTTGAACAAGGCTTGTCCAAAAGATCCGTTCGCTCTGCCTAGAATTGATCAAGTTATCGATTCTACGGCAGGCTCGGAACTCCTCTGTTTTCTTGACGCATTTTCCGGTTATCACCAAATCCGGATGAAGGAATCTGACAAAGTCAAAACTTCATTCATAACCCCCTTCGGAACCCAGTGTTTTGTTACGATGCCCTTTGGGCTGAAGAACGCAGGAGCTACGTACCAGCGCACGATGCAGCGTTGCCTCCATGATCAACTCGGACGCAATGTACATGCATACGTGGATGATATCGCGGTCATGTCCAAAAAGAAGGAAACGTTGATTTCCGACTTGGAGGAAACGTTCGCCAATCTACGAAAATACAACATCATGCTTCACCCCAAGAAATGCTTCTTTGAAATACCAGCCGGAAAATTGTTAGATTTCATCATGTCTCAAAGAGGCATAGAGGTGAACCGCGACAAGATCAAGGCTATTCGCAATATTTCTAGGCCAACTCGCCTGAAGGACATACAAAGATTAACTGGTTGCATTGCTGCGGTTAGTCGATTTGTAAGCCGGCTTGGTGAAAGAGCCGCACCATTATACAAACTCCTGAAGAAGACCAAGGATTTTGTCTGGACTGACGAAGCTGAAGCTGCACTACAAGACTTGAAGAAAGTACTCTCATCTGCTCCTATCCTTGCAGCGCCGGAACCTCAGGAACCTATGTTGCTCTACATTGCTGCGACAAATAATGTTGTCAGTATCGTTATGGTAGTGGAGAGACCAAAAGAAAATTAGGAACACCTGGTGCAGCCTCCGACGTACTTTGTCAGCGAGTTCCTGACAGAATCAAAACAGCGGTATCCGCACTATCAAAAGTTGGCTTACGGTGTTTTTCTAGCATCTCGTAAGTTACGACACTATTTTCAGGAGCATCCAATTACCGTGGTGAGTACAAATGGTGCATAGAGCTTGCAGCTTTCGATATTGAGTACAAACCCCGGACAACAATCAAATCCCAGATCCTTGCTGACTTTGTCGCTGATTGGACAAAGACCAAGGAGAACATGGTCCTTCCTGAGTCGGAATATTGGACCCTCTTTTTCGATGGGTCTAAGGCTCGAGGGGGCTCGGGGGCTGGCGTGGTGCTCAAATCACCCTAAGGAGATAAACTTTTATATGTGTTGCAGATCCACTTCACAGCGACAAACAACATTGCTGAGTATGAAGCACTGCTGCATGGAATCCAGATTGCTAAGGATATTGGCATCCGACGTTTGATGTGTTACGGAGATTCGGATCTTGTTGCTCAGCAAGTCTCGGATATTTGTAATGCAAATAAGCACATGGCAGCATATAAAGTTGTCGTGGATGATCTATCTAAATCGTTCGAGGGGTTTGAAGTTCAACACATCCCTCGAGCAGAAAATGAGGAAGCAGATGCACTATCTCGAATAGGCTCTGCGCGGAAAGAGGTCCCGGATGGCACATTTTTAGAGCACCTCAAAGTTCCCTCGATAAAGGGAGTAGATGAGGAATATCCGACCAAATCCGACTCACATTTGATAGCAGTTCTGGCCGTAATCCCCACCTGGACTCAACCCTACCTCGATTATTTGGTAGATGCCAAATTACCCGAAGACGAGGTACTGAGCCGACAGATTATCCGATGAGCAAAAGCCTATACTATTGTTAAAGGTGAGCTCCATAAACGGAGTGTTTCTGGGGTTTTTCAGCGCTGTGTATCTCCGGAAGAAGGAGTGGAAATCTTAAGGGAAATCCACGAAGGCGAGTGTGGTCACCACGCTGCAGCCAAACCTTTAGTGGCAAAAGCTTTTCGACATGGATTTTTCTGGCTTATAGCCCAAGCAGATGCCGAACGATTAGTCAAGACATGCAAAGGCTGCCAAAAGTACGCCAAGCAAGCTCATGTTCCGGCTGAATTAGCTGCGAACAATACCTATAACATGGCCCTTTGTGGTCTGGGGGCTTGATATGGTAGGACCTTTTAAACGAGCCCCAAGTGGATTCACTCACCTCTTAGTGATGGTGGACAAATTCACAAAGTGGATCGAGGCTAAACCTGTCACTAGTTGTGATGGAGCAACAGCCAAAAGATTTGTCGAGGATGTTATAATCCGGTATGGTTATCCGCATAGTATTATCACGGACAATGGGAGTAACTTTTCCATGGGAGAATTGGCTGAATTCTGCGATGAGCAAAATATCCGGCTTGACATTGTGTCAGTCACACATCCACGGGCTAACGGACAAGTCGAAAGAGCAAATGGTTAATTTCTACAAGGCTTGAAACCAAGACTCGAAGCACCACTACGACGTGCTGCGGGGGCTTGGGCAGAGGAATTACCCTCTATAATTTGGAGTTTACGAACAACTCCGAACAGGTCAACAGGATACACACCTTTCTTCTTGGTCTATGGTGCAGAAGCAGTTCTTCCTAGCGATTAAATTCATACTTCTCCTAGAGTGGCCGCATATATTGAAGAGGATGCCGAGATTTCTCGACAAAATGATCTCGACTTAGTCGAAGAAGTTCGCGTCGTTGCTGAAATGAGATCTACAACCTATCAGCAGAAGTTCCGCAAGTATCATAGCCAGAGAGTCCGAACTAGATCTTTCAATAAAGGTGATTTGGTTCTCCGGCTTGTGCAACAAAGAAAGCACAAACTTTCCCCAGTATGGGAAGGGCCCTTTTTAGTTAGTCGAGTATTACACAATGGATCGTACTACTTAACTGACATGAGGCCAGTCAAAGAAAGACCTGTTACTAAGAAGGGAAAGAGAGCTGGAGGCAGTACAAATCCGGATGAGTTAGACAGACCGTGGAATATTGCTCAGCTACGTCCCTTTTATTCTTAGTTTATCCTTCTTTGTAATCATACATATGTACATGTTCTGTGAGAAATAAAAGTTTTGGTTACCTCAAAGTTTTTCTGAGAAATGTTTACCATCTTATTTCCTAAATGATCATGTCATAGTCGAAAATCCCAGAAGGCTTGAAAGTACTTTATGCTCATGTTCATTCTGGTTTAGATTTCCGATTCTAAAACTACTACCTTCGGGTATAACTATAAAAAATTCTAGTCTTTACTTGGGTTATTTGTCAGATTGCTGGATGCGGGTATCTTCCGAGTAGTGAATTGTTGGTACTGGAAGACGGCTTTGTTTCCGAGTTTAAACTGGTTTAGCAATTGAGCTCCGTTGCTCGGCAAAGTTTCCGGCTGAAGGTTTAGCCGGCTCACGAAAGGGACAAGGCGGAAAGCCAGATAAACGATAAGTAGAGACGGAAAATTTCAAGTGCTTATGTGAACATTTCAGGCACGCAAAAATTTCAAAAGCCAAAAGTGCTGAATAGATACAAATCTTAGCACTAGCAAAAGTCAATAGTACTTAATATTTACAAAACGCATCATGTCTTTCCAGAATAATACATAGTTTTCTGATCTATGATGCAGGAGGAGATGAAATAGCTGCCGGCTCGCTGGTTACTCCGCCTTGATATCGTTCCGAGATGTCCAGATCCGAGGTGGTCCGTTCATCGTTGGAAACTTCTTCGGTTTCTTTTGGAGGAGGCGGCGGAGTATCTACGCGGGTGAAGAAGGGGATCTCGTAGCTAGTCAGATCAGCTACGTGGCACCCATATCCGGCGCAGGAATGCATGATGGCTTGAAGGTCTTGCTCCTGGTCGTCTTCGTCTACCTTGCAGTACCCTCTGGTCACTTGCCATATCTCCATGTTTCCATGGTGGCTCATGACCATGGTGAGAGCGTTCTGTGCAGCAGTCCGCACGTAGGACATGTTCCAGTCCCGAACAAGCTGCGGCATCTCCTTGGCCTTGTCCCGCACCTGAAAATCCGACATGCTTGGCATGTCCGGAATACTGAGAGACTCGCCAATGTCTTCAATAGACTGGCGGAAGTCATGCAGAAGATCACCGACTTGGGTAAGCCGGTCGGTGCGGGGCTCGGAGGAGGAAGAGTCCGTCAAGTTCAGAGGACCTATATACACAACAAGTCAAGAAAAATCCGACATTGATGAAAGTCGAAGAAATGATAAGTCAGACAGATGGAACGTACCAAGAATGACGTCGTCAATCTTGGTCTTCTCCTCCCGAAGACTCTGGAGTTCATCCCGGAGCGCCTCGGAGATATCCTTCTCTCTGCCAAGCTCATTCTTGAGGGCCGAGATAATTTTATCTTGAGCAGCGATCTTGCGATCACGCTCTTCGGTGGCCATGGAGGAGGATTCTAGGACTTGAGCTATGCTCCTTTCATGATCCGCCTTGAGCTTATCCAGCTCTTGGCGGAGTCCCTTGTTCTCCACCACTAGGGTCTTGAGGTTCTCGGCCTCTTCAATCATAGCGATAGATTGTGTCACCAACGCTGTAAGTCAAAAAGAACAACAGTTCAGAAAAAATCGACATTAAAAAAGCAAAAGACAAGGTTTGAATCTCGAAATGATTTACCTTCAGCTTCATCCTTAGCTACCTTGAGCTCAACATTTTTAAGCCGGAGAGCTTTGATCTCTCTCCACTTATCGCAGACATTGGAAAATAATTCCTGGTTATAGGAACATACTTTCTGTAAGTCAGAATACCCACAGTCAGAAAGCTACTTAAGACTCGGGCTAATATTTTTTGCTAAATATCAGCACGAGCCTTGGGGGCTACACTAGTTCATTCTTTGGCATCCTAATGAAGCATAAACTCAGATTCTATATCCTACTTCATGCTTGGGGGCTAGAGGATATGATATAACATAATGTAAAAGCAAGAGTTGGAATTCCGACTTACATATTGCTCGTGGGTGAGTTTGTCTAAACCCGCGTTCACTTCAGCTGCAACCTTCTCGACGAGGGTAAGAGGGATTACTAGGGCTGTTGGAAGCTCGCCAGTCCTGATCCTCTCGTTGCGAAGGCAGACTTGAGGGAGAAGGTCAGAGAACTTGAAGTCATCTACTTCTTGCGCTTCCTCCTCGGGGGATAGATGGCTTTTGTCCAGGACTTGCCTGGCCAGCCGTTAGATTTCCTCTACAGATTTCCGGGATAGGCCACACTTGGCAAGACCCAGATTGCTGAGGAGGTTTTCGGCGAAGACTTCAGCCGAGGGATCATTACCCGAAGAAGGTTCACCCTTATCTTCAGCTGACGCAGCCACGGTAACGTCAGTCTGCGACCCAAGGATCGCGGGCTCCGTTGGAGGAGCTAGATCTTCTGCGACCACCAGAGAAGGAATGATCGCCGGAGTTGCAGAAGGTTGAGGGGCAGGAGTTGGAGGAGCCACGGCAGGAGAAGCTATGGTGAGCTTCATCTGTCGTAGGGGCTTCGTAGGAATCCCTTTCCCCTTACCCTTGATTAGAGGCTTTGCTCTGAGAATGTAGCAAAGTCGGAAACATTACATCTTAGAAAGAAACTCGAGAAAGGTACAAAGGCGGAAATTGTGAATGAAAGTTACCTCTTCACAACAGGCACTTCCTTTGTGCCAACAGCCACTGTCGGAGCTTTGTGCTTCTTGAGCGCAAGGTCCGGCAATGGGACCACTTCAGTCTCCTGAGAAAACTCAGGAGGATATCCTTCGAGTGGAGCAAGCGCCGACTCGGGGAGGTCAGCAAGCTGAAAAAAAGAAAACATATCAGCATTGCAGTATATAACTTAGAGATTGAAACATATAAAAGGTGTATTGATGGAAGCTTACCGGCACCACGGGGTTTTCTACTGTGTACATATCCAGGGAAATCTCTGGAATCCTCCTCTCGATCCGCTCCTTGATCAACCACTTGATCTGGCTGATGTAGCCTTGAGTGGTGTAGGATTTGGGGCTGATGCGGAGGGAATCATTTTTGGAAGACGTGATGGAATGCATCAGTCTATCCCAGTTGTACTGAAGTGGCTGGATCCAACGTGAGACCCAGCACTGGACCAAGTCGGATCCCTTCAGACCCATGTGCTTGATCAGATATTCGATTCGCCTCTTAGCGAGGATCAGATCGTCGGTGAGAGCCAGAGCAGCCTCGTCCAAGGAAGGCTGGGCTGTGGCAGCTCCATCGACAAAAGCCGGCAAAGCAGTAGCTTTGCCGGGAGCCGGAATATCCCTATGATAGAAGAAAGTGGCTAGCCATTGTTTGACAGAGTCACTGGCAGAAATTTTGGGATATGACCGGTCTCGTCTAACAGAAAAGCTAATGGTGCCAGTGATGTAAGGAACACCGGCAGTGATGGAATTTCTCCGGACATGAAAATAGTACCAGAAGAGAAGCAAACTCGGCCTAATGCCGAGAAAGCCCTCGCAAAGCGCAGCATATGCGCTCATTTCTAGAAGAGAATTGGGAGGAAGATTGTGGAGTTGAACTCCATAGTGATCTATCACCTCGGAGAAGAACTCCAAGGGAGGAAAAGATAGACCTCGGTCCAGATGGGTGCCGAAGTGGACAAGCTCGCCCTCGCGCGGGTTGGGGACAGTTTTGCCGGAGCCGCTCCGCCAGTTGCCGGTGGCGAGAAGCCCCTCCTTCTCCACGTTCTTGAGGTCGTCCTCGTCAAGGGCGCAGGGGATCCAGATTCCCCAGAAGCTATCCTTCTCCGTAGCTGCCGCCGCCGCTGCGGCCGCCAAACCAGAGGAAGAAGATGATGAAGCCATTTTTCTCCGGTGAGAAAGTGACCTAAAAGCGGCGGCGCTGGGAGTTTTCTGTGGGGGGAAGGACGAGAGAGCTCTGAGCGCGCAGGAGGATTGGGAGGAAAGGAAACGGCAAAGACTGGTGGAAAGGAGAAGGAGAAATCCAAACCCCTTATATCCACGTAACTGTGCCAAGATTCATGCAAATACTACAGTGTAACCGTCACGCGTCGTGGAAAGAACTAGGAAGGACCCACGCGATGATTGCATCTCCTCGATCTCCACGCTCGCATTGAAACGGCGCCTCGGTTCCCCGAACCGCAGACCCACCAATGGTCGTGCTGACAACACGCCTGTCAGATGACGTGACTTGACGATGCTTGTGTCAGGTGGCGTGGAAACCAAGTTCTGGCTTAGTTTAAAATCGAGCTGGAAAATCCGAGTAACTAATTGATAGGTCCGACTTATTTTTAAGACCTCGATCGTATTTTTGTAAAGTTTCAGGAACCCTTCAAGATTCTGCAAGCCGAAGATCAAGCTAGACGATGATAAAATCCGACTTTGGATCTTGGAGGCCTCCGCGGGCTGCTGTTGGGGATATACTTTCCGGGTATCCTCACAGTTCCTCACTGACCAGGGTGGCCCACTTCGGGTTAGAGCTTTGCTTCACGGGTGGCCCAGTCGGGAGAGAAGATGGAGTCAAATCCGGCTACAGGAAGGCCCAGAAGACTTACCGACTTAGGCCCATAATGTTACTTGTAGTTCAAGATGTACTCTGTAACCAACTCTTAGTCGTAGCCAGATTGATCTCTCCTGTAAACCCTAGGCCGGATATCTATATAAGCCGTCCTAGGGAGAGCCTTTAGGAGACACCCAATACTTTAGACCCTCAACTCGCACTGGCGATACCATTGTAACCTATATTCCGGCTCTGCCGTATTACTGGATTGCTAGCAGGAGTAGGATCCGTCCAAAGCCGGCGGATTCGAACCTGGGTAAACTTGTGTGCTCACCGTCCCAGAATACCGTACGTCTCACCCCCCCCCTCTCTTCTACACGCCTCGAGGACCCCCTCATGGCGTACTTGTCATCAATCCGATGACAACTCCCTCGCATGAGTTTCACACATTGCACCAGCGAGTTAGGAATTTCCGGTCTATCTCATTTGGTCTCTGCTTGCACATTGCTAGGGTCGGTAGCATGTTCGGCCTCTGATATGTGCTTGAGAAGTTACTGACGAACATTTCATGGAAATCCAGCTAGCAGTTGATACTACCGGGTGGTAAATTGTTTAACCATATCCTCGCTGGCCCCTCCAACATCTGAGGTACATATCTCACAGCCCATCTCAAGTTGCCTGTAGCAATTTTTACAGCTGTCGCGTAGTTAATCAACCAATCCTCTGGCTTTGTGCTGTCGTCATATGTTTTTGTGCCTCTTGGTAACCGGAAGTTAGGTACCGGAGGCTCCTTCATGATCCGGGGCCCAAAACACGCTGGACCCGGAGGACCTTGCACCTAAATTTGCTCCGACCTGTAGATCCGATCCAGCTTTAGTCTGGCGTCATCCAGCAGCAAGTTCCTGCCTCCCAACCTTGATCCTATCTCATGATGCTCCGGCCTATGGTATCCTGCATTCATCATTTCCGAATCACCATCGTTGTATATGTCTTGCTCTTGTGGAGCACATCTCTGTTGCATACCTTGGTCGGCACTTCGTTCTTGCCGTGGTATATTCCGCTGCTGTTGTTGCCCTGCACCCACCAAGTTACACTGTCCGGCATTGCCGTTTCCAGCATTTCTCTGATCGGCATTGCCTGGTCGCAGTTAACTCGGCTGACACTTTGTCAATCCTCATTTCCTTGCACTGCCTTTCCTTTCCCTGCCCTTGCCAGGTCATATGGGACTATCTGTTTGTTTCTCCTTTCCGAGGTTACCCCTTCCTCTCTTCTTGGGCCATCATGACGGGACGATGCAGCCCCAGCAGATTTCTCCGGGTTACCCACTGCCGAAAAAACGACCTTGGAAACCCCTGCTCTTGCCGGGTTGGCCCTGAGCAACTCCTCATTCTATCTGTTAGCGATTCGAACTAACTCATTGACCCTCTCTTGCTGTCTTTGCCGGGCTTCACCCGTCAAACCTTCTAACTCGAATGCAGTTGCATCCGCTGCTCTGAGGTTCTTTGTCGGGGTGCTGTACTTCGGCAGCCCCATGGCAAAAATGTTCTCTGATTCCTCAACTGTAGTCTCGACATCTTTGTTCATTTCACTGATGAGGTTTCTCCATTTTACTTTTACAGCATCTACCTTATTTGCTCTTGTGTACTCGCACAGGGTCATGTTCAACGACTCCTAAGCCGCGGCTATGTTTTTCGCACCCTCTAGTATTTTCTGCCTAGTTTCCTCTAACTTCGCTTATGCCTGAGCCGGATCTACCACAAGTGCTATAGGGCTTGCCAAGCTATCTATTGCCTGCTGCAGCACATTCTCTGGCCTCTCTAGCGGAGGGCCTCTACTTTTCTTGGGCGCCTTGGGTGTTACCTCCGGATCTGGTGCCAGGTCTTTGCTCGCGCCAGCGTCAGGCACTATCATCATCACCTCAGCACGGTTAGGGGAGCGAGTGATACACGCACCGTGAGCCGTGCTAAGGGGTGGGTCGCCTCCCTCGACGATGTCCCGCGGGTGAACGCAAGACACATCGACGCTGACGTAGATCTTGTGGGCACCAAGCTTGATGAAGAGGCCATTGCACGGTGGAGGTCGCCTTCCGAAGCTACCAGCATTGTTGCTGACGTAGTCCAGCGCTCCAAAGCGCTGAATGAGCCCAGAAACGATGCGCTCTCCGGTGCCGATGATGCTTCATGTCCGGATCTTCACTCCTGCTAGCACCGCTAGCCCCACGGTGGGCGCCAACTGTCATGGTGGTGTCACGGCAGATGCCATGGATAGGCTAAAGGTGGGGCCAATATGCACTAGAGGAATCCAGGGAGGGATAGTGTGGTGATTCCACACACTGATGCTTTGTATTCTCAAAGTTCACTGGGTTTACAGATGCTCCTTGAGCTGTATTTGGGAGAGGAGGAAGAAGAAGATCTCTTACTCTCACGACAACCTATCTCCTAATGAACAAACTACTCACCTGCCAGCCCTTTCTACATAGGCCCTAGCCCTCCTTATAATGGGGAGGCTAGGTTGCCAGTTAGGGCATACGTGGAGGCATATTCCTAGGAATATGCCTCTCCCAAAATGGCAAACCGACCGGGTCAGCTTTTTCCCTCGTAAGCCATGCAGAGGCTACGTAAGCCTCTACGGCGCCAGCGTCAGCCGACATTGGCTGTGTCACCTTTGTCGGCCACGCCTCGCTGGTCCCTCCCTCTATTCGCTTCGCTCACGCTCAAGTGCATAGAGATCACCTTTTGACCAGCGAGATACCTTCCTTCTCTTACAAGCCTGGTATAACCTGGCCCCATGGGTACCTGCATATGGGTTACAAAAAGCCTGTCAGCATACGACATACGTCAGCCGGGACACAGTCAGGTGGACATCCTCCGGTCCGGGTTACTCTGTAAGTCGGCCTGCCTTGAGGTGATCTGGCCAGCCTTCGCTTTGACCTTGCCATACCTCGGCTAACTCGGCCTCTATACCCCGGCGTGACCCTACCCGGGGGTATCCCCCCAACAAGAACCCTGGCGCCGGAATTCGGTGACGACGGATGGAGATCATGACGTGAAGGACCATATCACTTCGCATTTACATTCAACGTTATTGTTTGTATATCTTATTGTGTGCTAGTATTAGATACTCGATGGTAGCCTAATAAGATGATCCCTATTAAAATTACCAACGATTGTGTTCCCCCTTAGTGTGCACCACCAAGAAAGTTCTTTGGTATGAGGCGATCCATGGTACAGGCATGGTTGTCAGACATATCTACGTTCGCATATAGTGGGTGTAAGCCATGTTGCACAACGAATACACTAAGGTTGAGTTGGCGATCCTAGCATGTGCAGACATGGCCTCGGAACGCGGATGGTCAAAAGATCAAGCACAAGTCGCATGGATGTGACAGACGTTTAGCGTCCACCCTTGAACCCACATTGATAGGCGTGACAATCGGGGGAGATGTGGCTGATAGGGGTCGTGTTATCACTAGGAACCCTTGTGGGGATAGGTGTTTCTGAATGGAGTTATTATTAACTCATTTAATTATAAACTTAGTCTAAATTCCTTTTTGCAATTATAAATGTAGAGATAGCTCACCGTGAAGCTTACTTTGTCATTGAGGAATGTGTAAAAGGAGAGAAACTTAGACTTGATGGATCCAACTTCCCTAGTTGGCTTGTGCGCCTGAATGATCTCCTTACTAGGAATCATGTGGTAGAATACATACGTCGCACGATGGATTTGACTGAGCCATACTACTATGAGACCCCATAAGAGTTGGCAGACCGCTACTACCGTCAAGAGATGTCCACCTACATTCAGATAATAATGCGTTACAGCTTGGTGGATGAACTCCATCCGCTCATGGGTGATCTTGATCCATATTCTATGGTGGATTAGCTAAGAGCAGAGTTCATAGGCCATGTGCGCATGTGGAAGCATGATCTGCTTGGAGAGTTCCTTTCCATACAGATGGAGGAGCATACATATCGGAAGGGTCACTTGGAGCGCATGCTTGATGCACACATGAGACTGGTTCACTTCGTGGACTACTGGATGGATGATTCGTTTGCGATAGGCATGTTGCCTCGATCGTTGCCTCCCAGCTATGAAGGACAGTTCGGAGTAGCATCATGAGTGGTGATACAGAAACATTG
Source organism: Avena eriantha (assembly GCA_910589775.1). Taxonomy (NCBI): domain Eukaryota; kingdom Viridiplantae; phylum Streptophyta; class Magnoliopsida; order Poales; family Poaceae; genus Avena; species Avena eriantha. The sequence continues at coordinate 447,704,231 of OU342740.1, forward strand.
GATTTCCAAGAGTTCATATTACGTTTCAGGAACGTAAAGGTTATCACACATAAATGTTATAAATGTGGTCATCGATGACAAAGATATATATTTGATATACAATTTTATAAATGTTATAATCTTGCAAACACATTTGCAGTGTTAAGTATATTTTATACTTGTTCTGTTTTGCTGAAAATAGGTCCTTCTGCATGAGAGGTGCTTGCTAGAGAGGAGGTGATGTTGCGTGTTGATGGCGAGCATGATGATGATGGCCTACGACACTCTCCCTCAACATTTATCATTTAGTTTATGTTTTAGGATGATTATTATAATCAAGAGATTGTGAACTTCTTTAATGTGTCTCACACTTTGTGAGACGGATATTCATATCAGTTTGTAACAAATGGTTGTTCCACTTTTATGAATGATCTCTATTCGTGTTCATATCTTGTTTGATTATGTGTGAATTATCCTTGTTGTTTGAAACTAATTGATAATGCGTGAACATTTGTAAAATATTGAATTGCTTTAAAATACCCAACTTAATAATATTTCATTAATGAATGAAACCATTGTTTAAATTCAAAGTTATAATGATAATATGTGAAAGTCATTCGATTTCTTATCACACATAAATCATGCCTAAAGTTCGGCAAAATAACTTGAACACCGTGTATTACTTGAATACAAAGTGTTTAATGAATTCTTGAAAGAAAATACATATTCTATGTATTATGTTTTAACAAAATGGTAATTATCATTATATGATTGTTTGAATGTGTAAAGAAGTTTACCAAAGGAAACATGAGTATGAAACTATTTGATTTGATTAAAGTGTTTCATCAACTAAGGGTATAAATATAAAAGGGAATCTAATTACTATGATTTGATCAATAGTAATGAAATTTAACTTTACAAGAATGGCATAAAAGTAATGGTGAAATGCAAAGCGTTTTGAAACGTCAAAATGCAAAGCATCACGATGTGATATTAGATACCAAAGTGGGTTAATAGATGGCACCAAATAATTCGTTGTGTGTAGATGTAGAGACCATTAGTTAGAAATAGTTAGCACTCAATTAGAACATATAGCGAACCATTAGAATTCGTGAAAGTTTTGGGGTTATTCGATATAACCAAAACAATAGCGAATAAGTCCTTATAGAGTATTCATTGGAAACTTTGAATAAGAAATCCATAGCTGAAACCAAAAGAGAAGCAAAACTGATATTGCTTGGATTTTGGTGCATTCTTGAGAGAGTTCACATTCAGTGATACTTCTCAATTATGAAGCAAATGGAAGATAGTGAAAAACACGATGAGGATTCAAATCCTTGCATCAGAGTGTTGAGAGGCGCAATGGACAACATTCCTGAATGATTCTCTTCACAAAGGAAAGAATCAATGATAATGATCATTGTGATTTTCCCCACTAGTGTTTTCACTACATTAAGTTGGATTCAAAATGTAATTCATATCTTGTATGGAGACATTTGTGAATCATTTGTCATGATTCTTGGAATATAACATACCTACGAACTACTAAGGAAATAATGGTAAACTAAAATTATGAGAAATCCCAGAAGCAAAATTCCCTTGAGATTAGAAAGCAACTTGTTGCAGAATCTCACAAGTAAAAGGGGTTACTTGGAATTTTCCCAAGTGGCTACAAAGCCATAGTGGAAAAAGGGGGTGAATGACAAAAAGCACAATTTGTCAAGTATTGGACGAATTCAAATGAATTTGATTCAAGTGTGCTAAATGTCTAGTGGATTTGAAACTAGTAGAACTACTAGTATCTCATAGTAAATCTCCAAGGTTGATATTTGATCAAAGGATTTTGAAGTTATTCAAAATAGTGGGTGGATATGCAATTTGCATGAAATTGAGTGGGAGCTATGAAAGTCTTCCTAAAACAATATGTGATTGACATATTTTTGAGTGGGAGCTTATAGGAGTAATTCTTAAGTGTGTTAAGAATGAAAGAACAAATACTTATAAATAATGATTTATAAGATGTAGAAGTTGATAATAGGTGTATTATGATAATATGTAGTATTCCTTAAGGGATTCTTAAAGGGGTTTCAGAACATAAGTTAATTAAGGAACTAGTCCTTAATAACTTAAGTTAGGAATAGCATTAAGCTTAACATCAATGTTTGAAATAAAGAAAAGCATGATCATCATCCACTATGTTGAGACATAGGTTCTATCTTAGTAAACCATGATGATAACTTAGCATAATATGTAATCCAATAAGGAACGTTTGAAAGTGATTAAGTTTGAATCACAGAACATTGAGCTAAGTTTGTCCGCAGTGTCTAATAGAGAACTGCAGACATGTTTTCCAAATCCATAAAGGATGGCATATCATAAAACATAAAGGGTTATGTTATAAGGGAATATGTTTCGATGAATACATTTATAATAATAGATAAGGGTACCATCTAAAGTGTTGTATAATGTTATGGTGGGGCTAGTTTGCTTTTAACGTAGAATGATGTCTCCCAGGCTATAGTGCCCATGAGAAAACCCTCGAGGTTGATCTAAAGTCATTGTAGGATCCTGGAATCAGGTCTCGTTCTGCTACCATAGCGACGATGCATACACACAGAGGTTATCATGTGATGATAAAGTATTAATGTCAATCAAGGTGACATTAGTAAGTTGCAAAGGATTTGGGACTGTAAAGTACAGACCCAAGATTGATATCGATACATCGGTTAAATCAGTGCTCTGTTTGTGTCATAGTATTAAATCAGGCACGCACATCAACTATCCCTATGACACAAACTGATATCGATATTGTTTGTGTCATAGGGATTGTTGATGTGCGTGCCTGATTTAACCGATGTATCGATATCAGTTAACTACCTTAGGGTAAAACAACGCAATCTACTCGAACTCAAGTCACCGGACTCGAATCCGGAAAAGTGCTGGCGTAATTCGACTCAAGCCGCGGAGGTCTTACAGGAGTCGAATTCCAGTATACGGGTGTGAGCACTCGACGCATCCGTCAACGCACCTTCATCGTACCTGTAGGCACGGATATATTTCTGTTAGTGCGTAGAAAATGTGTTGCCAGGCCTTATTCAGGTCTTATGTTCATGCTGCAAGTGCGACATCCGAATTTTTTGTCATCGCGGAGATGATTCGGGTGACCCAGGAGACGCAGTCTCTTTGTAGGGAAAAATCATGAGGCGGTGTTGCCATAAGCTTCGAGTGCGGATGTTATCGACACACAGTACGATGTACAAATAATCATAGGGTGCGTGACCAGTGCTCCCTATGGGAGTAGCCCCCGAGTGCCTGGTTGAGTCGGAGACTCGGGCAGGGACTAAAGAACTTTTGCGACTGCTGTTGTCTTTTGTTTGCTTGTTTCAGTCGAATTTGTTTCCGACGCTCCCTATGGGAGTAACCCATGTCCATAATCGAATCTCGGATTCGAGTGATTGGGTATGCTTTGAATGTCCATGTCCCTGTAGAAAAGAAAAGAAAAATCATTGGGTGCGCGATCAGTGCTCCCTATGGGAGTAGCCCCTGAGTGCTTGATGGAGTCGAAAAATCGAATAAGGACTAAAGTAGTCGAAGCATTCTGCTGCGTAATTTTTAATGACGTCAGTGCTGACGATGTGATGACCTCAGTTTCCCGCGTGAGCAAGTCTGACAGGACGTGACGAGCGATGGGTCCCATTTTCTGACTCTGACTTGACCGGGCGTGCGTAATCTCGGTTTTAACTGTGCCTCCTCGATTTCCGCACGAAATGGGGGTAGTGGGGGACGGTTCACACTTCAGGTCCTCCACGTGTCGAGCACGATGAACGACACGCGTCTGGTAGGGTTTTTCCTGGCCGTTAGATTGCATCTTCCAGGGGTTAAGTAGCGATGTTGCGACGGTAATTTTTCACATCCGCTTCTCTTCTCTGCCTTTGCCTCCATCGCCATTGCTGTTGCTCCTCTGCTTCTTTGTGTTTGTCTTTCCTCGTGGCGCTAGACCAGCTCCACGTATTTCCCAGTTACTTTCTCCGGTCACATTGCCACCGCAGAATGGGGAAGAAGAAAGGAGGTGCTACGGCCGATTCTACCGCCGCCACGGTTGCTACGAAGAAGAAGGGCGGCTCCGCCGCTGTGGGCACCAGCACCGCCGCCGCCGGGAAAAAGAAGGGCAAGGGCACTCGCGTCACGAATGGCGCGTGACGCGCATCCGTGATCAAGTCTTCTGAACTCCGTCTTCTATGCCAAGATGGAGTTGTGTCTGCCGCAGTCGCTGACGCGCGTGTCCTCGGCAGCGAGGTAATCCCCTCTCCGCCTGCCAGCTTTTGGGTGATGTTCCTAGCATTCATCATCCGTGGTCTCTCGTTGCCCCTGCATCCTTTCTTCAAGGGCCTTCTTTGTTTCTATGGGCTCCAGCTGCATCAGCTGTCCCCCAACTCCATCCTACATGTAGCTTTCTACATTACTCTTTGCGAGTGCTGGCTCGGAATCGAGCCGCACTTCGGTCTCTTTAAGCTCCTCTTCAAGCTGAAGCGCCAGTCAGCGTCTGGCTCCGTAGTCTATGATGTAGGAGGCTGCGGTATCCACGTCGACTCCTCCTCCACATACTTTGACATCAAACTCATGGCGTCTGTCCAAGGGTGGAGGGACAAGTGGTTCTATATCCGCGACCTGAAGGCCAACGGAGACCACTATGGATTCGCGCCCTTTGATCCCATGACATTGTGCAAGAGGATGCACTCCCGGAAGAACGTAGTGATGCCCGGCGAATCCGCGGAGACAGATGTGATGTACGAGCGCGTCTGCGACCTCGAGAATCGCATGGGGAAAGAGGAGGAAGGCTGCGCCCTCATTCACACTTGGCTGCGCCGTCGCGTCTAGCCTCTGCAGGCCAGAGTCCACCCTATGTTGGATTCGGATGCATCGTCTACTTCAACTCCGGAAGGTGCGGTTGTTGGCATAGAGTCACCGATACCTGTCGTTCCTGTGAGTGCCGTGGCACCACCTTCTCGCAAGATTATGCGACTACCGAAGGAGTCGTCGTCAGAGTCAGGGAATCAAACCTTCGATTTTGAGAAATTTGATTGGTAAGTATATAAAGTTTTCCTTGTGGGTCTTCTTTTTTAATTGTCTTCTCTTGATGTTGGTTTTGGTCTTCAGTCAGCCGGCGTTGTCATCTTCTGGCGACGTCCAATTTGTGAAGGAATCTGGAGTCGCGACCTCCAAGGCCGAGAAAATGGCTGAGCGCGCTCCTTCCCCTCCATTGGCGGCACACTCCGAGCATAATTCATCAAGTTCTCCACACGATGTGGAGCATCGGATGGTTGCCCGGACGACTGCACACCAATCGACTTTGGAGTCATTGGAGGATCATGTATGTGTAGTACCTCTTTTTCTGATGTTTGCAGTCGAATTTTTATCTATGCCATCCGCTGATCCTTTACTGTTTTCTTTATTGCAGCTCCTTGTGAAGGAAGCCGCTCACCTAGCGGAGCAGGTGCTTGCGATAGGTCATCAGCATGCAATGCTGGATAATCTCCATCGCGCAGTTGAAAGCGAGTGCCCTTTACTTTTCGTCTGTATCCTTGTGATAGATTCGACTGACGGTTTATCTTTTGCTTGTGTTACAGCTGAGCATAATGCCCTCCTTCGTAGCACTGCTTCTCTTGAGAAAACGCTTGATGCGGCGGTGAAGAGCCGTGATGAGGCAATCACAGTGCTAGACGAATCGTGGAAATGGGAAGAGGATCTGCGCGCCTCCATCGCAGATAGGGAGAAGTTGTTCGAAGAACAGCTTTTCTCGATTGCCAAGACTCTCTCAGGTATGCCCTTGTCTAGGTTTTCGTCGTGTCTCTTCTTTTTAATGTGCTGTCGTGCTGACTTTTGTGCTGATGCTTGATTCTTGTGTATATGCCAGCGGCTTGAGCTTTGACGCGCAGGCACTCCGTCGTGATGATGCGTTGGTGGGTGCCATTTTAGTAGTCGAAGAATGCAGCGCTGCCGTGCAGGGGACGCTCACCAAGGCCAAGGTCATGCTTAGTCACCTTCGGGAGGAGCTAGCACCCAAGGCTGAGCTGATCGAAAATATGGATGAGCTAGTGGAGTCCCTTGCCGGGGCATTACGGCGAGCTTCAAGAAGTCGCTCCGTGCGGCTGGCGCTTCAATGTCACTCGCAATGGTTCAAGCCCACGGAGTCGAAGTTGATCCTGCAGCGGTTTCCAAGGTGATGCCTGTCAGCGCGGATGGCCAGCAGGTAGTCTTTGCTCCTTTCGCAACTGCTTGTGGCAAGTACGGGCCGCAGCTGATCAATACAATTGCGAAGTACTCTGAGGACCTTCAACGAGTCAAGAAGGCGGCGAAGGCTGCAACGTCAGGGGCCGGCGGGAAGTCTGTGGTGTCTGCTACTGCCACAGACTCGATGAGGCCCCCAAAACCAAAGTCTAAGTCGAAGAAGTCAGTTTTGTAATAGTTAAATAGCTTGTTTCTTTTGTTGAAGACATGCCTTTTGGCGAGTGTATCTGTTGATACTTTGTTGATCTTGAATGCGCTTGAATCCTTTTTTCTATGCTTCGCTTTGGTCTTCTTATTGTCTCTTGCTTGCCTTGTGATAGGGCACATCGAGTGATCCTTTGAGGGAACCTTGGGATTCGTCACCCCCTGATGAGACCTTGGCACTGCCACGCTCAAGGGTAGATGAGCTATCCTTGCTCTCGCGACTCCGTGACCGCATGAAGCAGTTGGAGCGTGAATTGCCCGTACTTTGTGGTAACGTGGATGTATGGAAATCAAGGGCGGAGAAGGCCGCAACCGAGAACAATATCTGCAAGGGGAGGTGACGCAGCTTGGCAACCAATTCAAATGTTAGTTTTCTTCTCCCTTATCTTTTTCTGTAGTCATTCGCAGTAGGTCGTTGTCTTCATACTTCTGCCTTTGCTTGGTATAGTTGTCAGTGCGCGCCATCCGCAGGATGAGAATGATAGGATTGACATCCGCATGAATGACCTGACCCAAGAGTAGCTTCAAGCGAGTGGATACTTCTGGGTGGGTCATGATCGTGCAACGTGTTGGCGACCCTGCAGGATCGTGCGTCGCGAGTACTGCATTTCTTGAAGAAGTCGTAGTCATGCTTGAAGAATATCTACTAGACGATGTTCCCGCTGGACGTCGTTCTGTCGAGTCTGCTGGCCCTTCTTGCGAAATTCCAGGACTTGAGTGCAGTCCACGAATGTGTACGGCAACGGCTAGTGGCTGGTGCCAAGGCCGCTTTGTCGCTTGTGCGACTACACAGGCCTAATGTGGACTTTGTAGCAATTGCGGCCGGACCGCCAGCGCCGCCAGTAGGTTCGACTTGGAACATGGTTCCGCACTACCAGGCGGTGGATCGCCCAGCGGAGGAAATCGTCGACTTCTTTGAGGAGCATACCAACGTTCCTTTATTGCAACAGTAGTTTAATTTATATCCTACACATAGTTGTACCAGTGTTGTAAAGTTCATATATATGTTATACATAATTGATGTATATAAAGAGGTTGTTAGCATATATGCTTTGTGAGTGCGTTGCACTATGTGATTCCTTTTCGTTGGCCTGACTTGCGTTTTATCTCAGCCCCTTGCCAACCTATCAGGTGTGTTGCATCTGGGTTGGTGTTTGTCAAGGGTTTCGATTGGTGTGCCAGCTACTCATGATGTCGCGTTAGTTCGTAGAACAGATGTGTATAGGGTGGCGCAGCCCCCGAGTGGATAATTTGCGAAAAATAAAAGAAAAACATAGAGTTTTGGGGTACTTAGCTTTATTTATTCACAGGATAGGACGATGTACAATGTGTGGCTAAGTAGCATTGGCTGAATAGCCTTATTTGCAATGTAAAACAGAAATGACTAAGGGTAGAAGCTCCGCAGCGGCGCGACGTTCCAAGGGTTGTAGTACGCGACTCCTGTGTCTAAATCTTTAAGGCGATAGGCACCACCTGGGATTACTTCTGTAATCACGTATGGTCCTTCCCAAGGGGACTCGAGCTTGAGATGCCCTTGTTGCTTCAGTCGCAGGACCAGGTCGCCTTCGACGAAGGACCTGGGGCGTAGCCTTCTGCTGTGGTAGTTGCGCAGGTTCTGCTGGTAGATCGTCGATCTTTCTGGTGCGATTTCTTGTGCCTCATCAAGGAGCTCGACAGAGTCTCCGAGTGCAAGAGTTGACTCCTGCTTGCTGTAAACGACCACACGTGGTGCTTTGTATCGTACTCCGGCAGGTAGCACTGCCTCTGCCCTGTGCACCATGAAGAACGGGGGTGTACCCTGTGGCGCTGTTTGGAGTTGTGCGTAGGCTCCAGAGTACCGATTGCAGCTTGTCTGGCCAACAGCCCGCATCTTGTTCGAGTGGCCTAAGGAGTCGCTTCTTGATTGCGCCGCACACGAGCCCGTTAGCTTTTTTGACCTGACCGTTGGTCTATGGGTGCGCTACGGAGGCATAGCTGACGTTGATTCCCAGATTCTCACAGAATTCCTGGAACTCCTTGGATGTGAAGTTCGTCCCATTGTCCGTGATGATGTTGTGTGGCGCTCCGAAGCGGTAGACGATGGACTCGAAGAACTTGACTGCGCATTATCCTGACTGATTAGTCACCGGCATGGCCTCTATCCACTTGGTGAATTTGTCGACTGCGACCAAGAGGTAGACGTAGCCTCCTCGTGAGTACCTTGGGAGTTTGCCGACCATGTCGAGTCCCCATTGCGCGAAGGGCTAGGCCAATGGAATTCATCGAAGCTCTGCGCCAGGTGCCGGGCTGGCAAGCGTTGCATTTTTGGACGATGTCCTTGGCGTCACGCATGGCCATAGGCCAGTAAAATCCAGCTCGTAGAGCTTTGGCGACGAGGGCGCGACTATCGGCGTGGTGTCCATAGGTCCCCTCATGGATGTCGAGGAGAAAAGCTCTTCCATCGGCCGTGGAGACGCATCGTTGGAGTACTCATGTGATGATGTGCTTGTATAATTCACAGTTGATAACATCGAATGCCTTGGAGCACCGTGCAATGTGTCGGGCGTCAGTCGGATCATCCGGTAGCCTCTTGCGGACGAGGTACGTGATGTATGGTTAAGTCTAGGATGGTTCGATCATCATGACGCTCATTGGTCCTTCGAGTCCTGTGTCCAGCTCCATGTCGTCGATTGCCATTGGCTCATTGGGCGGCGCAGCCCCCGAGTCCGTTGTTGCGCTTGTTTTCTTCTCTGTGGCCTTTGGCTTGATGGAGCGTTCGCAGATGCGCTCGAGAAATACCCCAGGTCATATGGGGGTGTAGGTGGAGCCTATGTTGGCGAGTGTGTCCGCCTCTTCATTGCTTTCATGGCCTATGTGTCGTAGCTCGCAACCGTCGAAGTCCCCTTCGAGTGTGTCGTAGAGGTCGCGGTAGGCGATCATGTTGTCGTTCAGTGCGTCGCACTCGTGCATTTTTTGGTTGACGACCAGCTTGGAGTCGCCATATATTATGAGCCTCTTGGCGCCGCAGCCCTTGGCCATCCTCATCCCGTGCAGTAGGGCCTCGTATTCAGCTTCATTGTTGGAGGAGGTGAACTGCATTCGCAGGATATACTTCAGCTTATCTCCCTGGGGCGATGTTAGTATTACACCTGCGCCAGGCCCATCCTTTCGCATCGAGCCGTCGAAGTGCATTGTCCAGAGGTAGGACATGTCTAGTTTTTCGGGGAGCTGATTCTCCATCCAGTGCACGAGGAAGTCAGGGATAACTTGCGACTTGATTGCATCGTGTTTTTCATATGTTATGTCTCGTGGAGACAGTTCGATTCTCCAAAGCGCGACTCGTCTGGTGGCGTCGGGGTTGCTGAGGATATGCCCAAGCGGGGCGTCATTGACTACCACGATTGGGTGTTCCTGGAAGTAGTGGCGCAGTCATCGGGCTGTCATGAAGACGTTGTATGCTAGTTTCTGGTAGCGCGGGTACCGCTGTTTTGTTGGCGTAAGTACCTCGCTGAGGTAATAGAATGGGCGCTGTACCATGTGGACCTTGTTTTCCTTGGCTCGTTCTACTACGAGCATTGTGCTGACCACCTGGTTTGTGGCGGAGATGTATAGCAACAATGGTTCCCTTTTGCGTGGGGTCACCAGTACTAGCGAGGTGGATAGAAGGCGCTTGAGCTCTTTGAATGCTTCCTGTGCCTCATTGGTCCACTCGAACTTGTTAGTTTTGCGGAGGAGTTGGTAGAAAGGCAGTGCATTTTCACCCATCCGACTGATGAATCGACTGAGCGCCGCGATTCGCCTAGCCAGCTGTTGGACCCCTCTGATGTTTTTCGGCTTCTCCATGGCCAGTATGGCTTTTATTTTCTTCGGGTTCGCCTCGATCCCTCTCGCAGAGATAAGATATCCGAGTAGCTGCCCAGATGGTACGCCGAAAGCGCATTTGTCTAGATTGAGCTTGATCCTGTAGCGATCTTGGCGAAGGTTTCGGGCAGATCATCAATTAGCGAGGCTTCCTCTTTGGTCTTGATGACTATGTCGTCAACATAGACTTGGATGTTGCGACCCAGTTGGTCCTTGAGGCAAGCCTTCATGTATCGCTGGTAGGTGGCTCCTGTGTTCTTCAGCCTGAAGGGCATTGTGTTGTAGCAGAACACACCAAAAGGCGTTGTAAACACCGTTTTATCTTGATCTTCCTCCTTCATTCGAATCTGGTTGTAGCCTGAGTAGGCATCGAGGAAGCAGAGGCGCTCACATCCCGCGGTGGAGTCGATGATCTAGGCGATTCGTGGTAGTAGGAAGTGATCCTTTGGGCAGTGCTTGTTCAGAGAGGTGAAGTCCACGCACATCCATAGGATATCCGTGTCCTTCTTTGGTACTAGCACCATGTTGGCGAGCCAAGTGCTTTCCTTGATCTCGCGTATAAATTTGGCGTCGAGGAGTCGGTTGATCTCCATTCCGACTGCCTTTTCTCTTGGTTCAGACAGTTGCCGAATTGTTTGTTTGACTGGCCTTGCATCTGGATTGACATTGAGTGCGCGCTCGGAGAATTCCCTGGGAACTCCTGGCATGTCTGCTAGACACCAAGCGAAGATTACCCAGTGCTCACGAAGGAATTGGACGAGCGCGAGTTCCTATGCGGGACTCAAGTTATTGGCGATGAGGGCAGTCTTGGCGGGATCCGATGGGTGGACCTGAACTTTCTTTGTGTGCACAGATGAGTCGAAAGATAGGTCGGGTGAACTTGGCTGGCTCAGGGGAGGTAGATTGTTGTCTGTCGACTCCTTTAGTCTCGCAAGTTCTTCCTGCATGCCGAAGGATTGGGAAATTCTGTTGAATTCCCTATCGCAACTATCAGACCTCTCGAAACTCCCGTTGACTATGATGATGCCATGAGGTCCTGGAATTTTCATCTGCAGATAGGCGTAGTGTGGCACTGCCATGAACCTAGCGAACGCGACATGTCCGAGGATGCAATGGTACTGTGAGGGCCAGTCGACGACTTCGAAGTCGATGCGCTCGCGCTGAAAGTTTTTCGGTGTGCCGAAGATAACGTCGAGGTTGATTTTGCCAAGGGGATACACGCCCTTGCCTGGGACGATGCCGTGGAATGTTGTGTCTAAGGCCTCTAAGCAAGTCAGAGGGATCCTCATTGCCGCAAGGTATTCGCGAATATGAGGTTGATGCCACTTCCACCGTCCATGAAGATGCAGCTCATGTCGAAGCCTCCAATTTGTGCCTCGAGTACGAGGGGACAGTGGCCTGGACGAGGTACTTGGGGCGGATGGTCGCGCTTGTCGAAGGTGATGCAGGACTCGCTTCCACTAAGGTACTCAGTGGTAGATGGTGGCGAGTTTGTTGCCAGATTGACCTGGCGAGTGATGGCCTTTTGCACCCGGTTGGGGGGCGATCCTTTTGGATCATCATGGTGCCCATGGCTCGTGGGTACGGCTCGCCTCCGTTATGCTGATCGGGTGCGGCCGCGCTTGGCGGTGGTCCAGGTGGTGGTGGAGGAGCTCCATGTGCCACAGCACCTAGGGCGGCTCCGTAGCCCCTGTTGACTGCGTCGCGATTCATCCGAGCCAGGCCTTCATGGAGTTTGAGGAACTCGCGGCCGTCTTTGAGGAGGTGGCTGGATTTCTTTTTGCCGTCATGCTTGTCGATGTAGAAGTGCATGGTGCATGGTCCGGACATCTTGTCTTCAACAGACATGGTGGGTGCTTCCTCGCGAGTGCGGCGCTGCCATACTGGCGTGGTTTTCCCGGAGTCGCGTATCCACCGCTGCGGTAGCCCCTATTGCAATTGTCGTCGTGCATGTTGGCGTAGCCGGCGGCGACCATGTTGACATCGTCGCAATCATCATAGATGCGCATTCGCCATTTGCTCCGGCGGTCGCGTCTGCGCTCGAGTTCTGCCTCCTCGTCGGAGTGAACGCGATTCTTCACTGAATCTTCTCCGTCAGCCCACCGATTCGCGATTTCCATCAGGTGGTCGATGGTCTTGGGCTTCGAGCGGCCCAGCTCCTCCCTGAGCTCTATGCGGCGAGCGCCGCCATTGAATGCATCGATTGCGCGGTCCTCCGAGATATTTTCTACGGAGTTCTTGATGATGGTCCACCTCTAGATGTACAAGCGTAGTTATTCGCCCGATCTTTGTTGGCAGCACCTTAGCTCTTTGATTGACACGGGCCTTTTGTAGGTGCCCTTGAAGTTGTGCACAAAGTTGTAAACCAGCTCTTCCCAACTGCGAATGGATCCACGTGGGAGGTTGTTGAGCCATGCTACAGGCACTGCATAGCCGTACTTCGACTTCCGTCGTGAAGCCTGATGGAGGAGATGTGGTCCTCCAACCAAATTTTTGGGTCCTGCAGACCGTCAAACTTTGGGTTCTCTGAGGGGAGCTTAAACCCCTTGGGCATTCGCTTTTGCCTGATGGCCGTGATAAAGCATCTAGCGCCACAGAGCTCCACATCCTCGTCTTCTGAGTCAGTCGATCGGGCACGCCGCACCCTTGACTTGTTGATCTTGCGCTACGTGATATCGCCACGCGCGTCGTAGTCGTGGTCGTGTCACCGTGAGCGGCGGCGTCGAGACAGATCGTGACTGTCATCGCTGGATGAGGGCGAGGAATAGCGTTTTGCTAGAGCCTTGCCTTTCTTCGGCTCCGATGTTGGCTCCTTGTCGAGGGCGGCCTCGATTAACCCTGAGCCTGCGATCATAGATCGGTGCATGGCGGCTCGAGGGTCTCCAGGTGGCGGTTGGTTGTTGAGGAGGTACATGGTGGCCACCGTTACCGTAGGTTGCAGGGTTTTTGGTAGCATGTTGCCACGCGAGTCCACCGTCATGGAGCCGAAGTCGAGGACTTTTGCGGCTTCCACATGTTCCTACTCAGTGAGGTGGGCTAGTCGAGATCGCCTCTTGTTAGCAAGGTACTCGTTGCACTTGGAGGAGGATCCTCCGTGGGAGGAGAGCCCAGCTCGTCGGAGGCTCGACTCGTCTGCCCCCTTTTTGCGTGCCTCGAGTTGCGCGATTGTTTGCACTTGGCGCTTGAATTCCTCCTTCCAGAGCCAATGGTAGCCCATCAGCAGTTCTTGCGGGGAGCCAAAGGTTAGAGGGTTGCCCCATAGGGCATCACGGCAACGATCCCACTCAAGTTTGTTGAGCCTGATCACGACGCATTCGCCGGTCTGCTCGTTTATTATAGTTGGAGGTTCAACTGCCCCTCTATTGTTGACGGGGGCGCCGCTTGGCGGTGGTCCACCGTTTGGCGGTGGTCCGCCATTGGGTATCCCGCCATTTGGCAGGTCGGCCCTGTGGCCGCCATTGCCCGTGTTGTCGCGATTGGCAAAGGAGTCACCTACATTGATGATGGCACACATGAAGTGGTTAGGGAAGCTGCTCCTCCCTCAACTTTCAGATCCGGAACCGTAGGCTCCATCTTTAGTTGCCAGGTTGCCTAGATCGGATTCGCGACTGCTGTCGCTATCCGTATTCTCGACTGTTGTTGAGGCATTGAGCTTGCTGAGGGTGCCGATCGGCGGGGGAAACCACGATACCGGAGTGATCGATGGTATCGTCGGCTGGTCAGGCATGCGGAGCGTGCCCATCTGACCAACTTGGAACCAGAAGCTCCCGATCGCCAAGCCGATTCCATCGCCCATAGACTTGAAAGCGGGGCGAGTGGCCGGCGTGTGGATGGTGAAGTCGAACATGCCGAATAGCTGGCCGATCTCCGCTGTTGTGGAGTTGTAAATCACAGTTGATGGGGCCAAAGAAGCCGCAACATCAGCACTCCGAATTCCGACAGACGGCGCCAATTGACGAGGGTTTAACTCATCAATTCCCATTATTATGGACTTGGGTTTTGGAGAAGGAGGGAGCGCTGGAGACATCTATCGGCTAGCAAAAAAGCACACAGGAGACTCGAAGATTTACCCAGGTTCAGGCCTCGTAGAGGTCCCTACTCCTGCTTGTCTGCTCGTGGAATTATTGAAGGAATCGAGGATTACAATGGTGCGCAGATGCAATCTGGCGAAGGTTGTGGAAACTAGGGTTGTGTGTGTCCTCCTCGCCGCCCCCTCCTGGCCTTTATATAGATAAGCCAGGTCTCGGGTAGCAGGTCGAGTCGGTTACAGGGTAGGGTTCTCCCTTTGAACTTTCTATCTTTGGCTTCTTCTTGTTCTACAAGCAATCAAGAGTCCGTAGGCTACTCGAGTTCTCTATTTGGGCCTTGGCGACACTGTGGGCTTCCGCTGTATTTAGGCCGTATATACGAAGCTCGAGTACCTGTAGGGTATACCCATGTCAGTATCGGATATATGGTGCCAATGATTGAGAACAAATGCAGCTAGTGTATTTGTACTCTAGTGCAAGTAGGAGACTGTTGGAAATATGCCCTAGAGACAAATAGTAGTAAGGACTATTATCATATTTCATATAGTTTATGATTAAGTTTTATATCATGCTATAACTGTATTGAGTGGAAACATCAATACACGTGTGATATACAAACAACCAAGGGTTCCAAGTGAAACTCTAGTCAATAGTTCATTGGTCAACAGATGATCATGTTTCCTGATCATGTGGCATTTATGCCAGTTGGAAATAGAGTCATCTCATTCCGAGAATGAGATGATGAACCTGTTGGGGATCGGTGCGGAAAACAAAACATTTCCTACGACGGAACCCCAGAAACTTAGCCTAGGATCTATCTATGTAGTAATGCGGTAACGGCCGATACGTAGAGAATACATACCCTTGTAGACCGTACGCGGTTAACGTTCCGCGGGGAACGTGGTTGATGTAGTCGTACTCGAAGCCGACCTCAAGGTCGTGAAGCTCCTCGCAGGTCACCCCTTGCTCCTTCTTGATCTTCATCATCTTCATCGTGCAACAGCTCTGGCTCACGACATTTAAGCGCCCCAAGTGTTGCGCCTCGTGTCTTCGTACACATCCGGTGCACGATGAGACCCCTGGCTCCCCGATTCCGCCGGGAGTGCGGAAGTTGATATCCGGCTAGGAATCCCTGCAGTGCAATGGCATACTGCAGGTGTGCCTTGATCGCACAGCCCAGACTTGGGGCCATGGTCACAAGGCATAGACAGAGACAGAGAGAGAAGGAGAAAGTAACCAAAGGACTTCTCCAAAAATTGGTGTGTGTTAATCCCACCCATGGGCACCCCTTTATATAGGCGGAGGGGGTGTGCCCTCCCAATTGGGTTAGCCATGTGGGCCTAAATGTCAAAGGAAAAGGGGGAAAAAAGACCTCCCCATCCGGCTGGGCCTGAGTGGCCAGCCCAACAACCAGCAGCAGCTCAGTGATGCCAGCCGGGTGGGCCTGCGGCGCCCCAGCGGCCCAGCAGGGAAGCAGCCAGGCGAGCCAGGAGGGAAGCAGCCACGCGGGCCGGCCTCGCCCCCGTGGCCCGTGGCGCCAGCGGCTGCCCGCCCTCAGTCCTGCCCAGGTGGGCCGGCAGCGGCCAGCGGCTCCCTTGCCTGGACCCCGCATGCCCGGGTGGGCCGTTTACCCCGCCAACGGCGCAGCGGCACAGCCCGCCGGCTGGCTCCCCGCGAGCTCCTCATGGGCCGGGTCGAGCTGGCCTGGCAGCGGCTGCGGCCAGCTCGTGTCCGCCCTGTGCGGCGGATAATATCCGCCGCCCACGTGGCTGTTTCCTTTTTTTCCTTTAATTTTTCTGCAGTTTTTTTATTCTAGACTATTTCCCTCCGGGATTTAGTCTAATATAAAAGTTTCCTTTATAAATCTTAATCTAAATATTATTTATAATATATTAATTCATAATTAACATTTAATAAATATATATTTAAATTCTCATTTATCCGAAAACACTTTTCGGGGCTTTTCCTTTATTCTTTCTCTAAACAACTTCGGATCTCCCCGCGGAACGATTCCAGCTTTCTCTCTTTCTGTATTGTGATTCCGTCTTACGAATGATCGCTCTCATCGTACCCTTAAGTGTATCCTCTCACGGCTCGGGAATGCTCTAGACATGATCTGTTTCAATGATCAACAGAGGGACCAGGGATATCCATGTGACCCCTATGCATTCCTAATGACAATGTCGTTTGAGCCGTCTAAATGTAGCATCCTCTTCCTTTTGTTTCTCGATACAACTTGTCCAAGATCCGATCAATGGCATCCCATACCTTTATTCAATCTCGTTCACAACAAGTTATGTTTTCTTGTTACCGTGATATTACATCCCCGTGACCCAGTCACATGTTGCAACATTTATGGATGTAATCTCACCAACCCGGCCGTATGTATCTTTACCCGTCATGTGGGTGAACAAATCCCGCTCTTGACATATATTGCCTCTACAGTTCCCCCGAGTACCTGAACACACCTTTATAACCACTGTATTACCAAGTGGCGCTTGATGCTATCTAAGCACTCTCGAGAGACTGTGATTGATATCATCTCACGGTCTAAGGAGAAGGATTCTAGGTATAGCTGTTGCAACAATGAACTAGATGACTTGATCGTGTTACAATCCTTCGAGGAATGTCCAATCACATCATTCTCCAATGATATGATCTCCTTGTCAGTTGGCATAAATGCCCATGATCTTGAAACCCAGATCATCTTCGTGACCAACGAACTAGTATGAATAGAGGCTACTAGGGACTTGGTTGTTTCATACCACACTTGTACCAATGTTTCTACTTGGAACAGTTATAGCACAATATGAAACTATTATAAACTAATTGAGATATGACAATAAAAACCTATTTATTATTTGCCTCTAGGGCATATCTCCTTCAGTCTCCCACGTGCACTAGAGTACAAATAATCCAACTTGCATTTTACTCATATAAACCATATACCATATGCGTTTACAGATCATGCATGCTCATGGGAAACGTCATGTCCATGTTCTGTTTTACCAGATCATTATGTCTTTTGCAAATCATTAATGTCTTCCTAATTTGACATTCACACCATTATCTTATAATGGGTCGAAGTATTTGTTTGGCAACAAAGTGAGACTTTTGTTTCTAGTGTTCATGATGACGGTCGTTATTCACTGTTGTCATCTAAACTTTGAAACACACTTTGATATCCTTTGTGTATATACTATAGTCATGGCAGCAGAACGAGGCCTGATTCCAGGAGCTGACAGTAACTTTAGATCAACCTCGAGGGCTTTCTCATGGGCACTGGGCCCTGGGACACGTCATTCTACATTAAAAGCGAATTAGCCCTACCATAACAGTATACATCACATTAATGTAGCCTTTATACTTCTGTATCTATGTAGATCCTAGTGCATGAAATGCATCTATGCCACTTACATTGCTTCTTGCTACTTAAGTACAAACTTAATTCTGGTTCAGTGATCAACTCAGGAATCACTTAAAGACACGTTCTTATATTTAAGACTTTGTCCTATCAACCAGAACCTTGGGTCACATTATGTCGAGTATACAACATGGTTTTATGGAAGAACCTATGACTGAGGCATAGGAGATGCAACGCATCTCTTTCTTTCAACCATAGTTGCAATACTCAATGCTTCATGTAATAAGAACTTCTTTCTTACCTTGTTCCATTCTGAATTTCTTCAAAATCTTGTCTTAGGACTTTCTGAACAACTTTCAGAATCAAGTCCAGGAAGCATTTGGCATTCAGTGTTTATTGAACTCACCAATCTATCTCAATAGATCTTATTGTTTAATAACTTCAACTTCATCCTAACTTAAATACTATTAACAGCAATTCCATCATTCACATATGTCGTCCATATATCCAGAATGATTTCACGCTCCCACTCAAATATGACGTTCATTATTGAGATCCAGGGATTTCACTTAGCTCCCACTCAAAATATGTCAGCTACATATTATGAATTCACCAAGCTGATTTGCTCCCACTCAAATCTAGGTCCTCTCGATAATCTTGGACATTCCAAAATTCTTTGATCATCATCAAATCGAGAATTCCACTAGCGAGATTTCAATGACCATTCATTTCTCGTACTTAGGTCCATCACGCTTGTGTGTAATTTGTAGGTATGCCTTGTTCAAAACAAGACAAGTGAATCAACAATATAATTCCACAAACTTGTAGAATATATAGTTGGATCCTTCTTACTGTAGTAAAAGTATTCACTTGAAACTTTATGATCATTATCATTGGTTTCTCCTCTATTTGCAGAGTTTGGATTCACGAAACAAATTCCACTGCACCACTCAACAGTTCGGAGGCAAGGTCAAATACCGTGTTTTGATCTTTTACTTTCTTCCTCTTGTACCTTCATCAAGACACGTCAACTTAGGACAACAGAAGGTTTGCCCCTTTGTGGAAGATGCATTCATAGCTTCCTAAGAATGCTCAACAAAGACTTGTTTATTCGCCACGACTTCGACTTGTCGAAGTCTCCAGAAACTCAAACTTGCCATAACACTTATGGTGTTGTTTCCATGAATCTTTAGATGTTCCTTTGTATTTCAAATGAGCGTTTGCTTATTTCGATCTTTAACTCTAAATGACAACTATAACCCCGATAAGAGATAATATGTATCTAATACAAAATGATTATGATGTTTAGACATTTCAACATAGTTTGAATTCTTCCAATTATCATAATTTGTGAAACATCTTTCACAAGTCCCTTTTATGCTAAACTTAACTTGAATACTTCAGTCGTGTCGATCAAATCGAAGAGACTTGTTAATTCAGTTAATTCAATATCCCATTTAGTTATGAACTCATTTGAACAATTCAAATCATTTCAAACTTCATGTTTCATTAAGTAAATACACTTATTCACTTAAGTCCACAATAAATGATTTCCACTACTTATTGAAAATATGATACATCACTATGTATAAGATTCAACATTTCTTCGCATATCACCATTTTACCAGAATGCAAAGTTTTAGTCATTCTGCCCAAGAGGCATGGTTTTGCAAAGTCTCTAGATTATGCATCTAGGACCCCGATCTTTCATAAAGAACCTGCAATAACCAAAATGACTTATACTGTAGTGTCATTTCATTATTAAACTTTGGATATCTTCTAGCATTCTAATCCTTTATAAATGTTTAAACTATTATCATTAACATAGTGATGAGAATAACTTGTTTATAATCATAATGTGACCATAAGGTATTATTCATAAGAATAGTACAAACTGTTTTGTAACTTGTTCATATGAATAATCGTCTCGCCAAAAGCAAGACACACAAATAGGGATTACAAAATTATATTCAAGTCCACTAATCCAAATGATAAACTTTGAGGGAAGAAGTGATGTTGGCCATCAACTATTTTTCTTGCCGTCATCAAGTCACATTGCCTCAAATCCAGCAATTCTCAAGCAGATCATCCTGTTTTCACAAAACGGGACAACTATCAAATACTTTGCAATTTGCAACGAGTTTTGCAAGAGCCACATTTATAATATGTATATCTGACATATACCTTTTCATCTATGACCTCCATTTGCAATCAAGCCCTTACAAGAGTTCTCAACTCTAATGCAAGATTGCTAAGTGTTTTTCCAAACATTCTCTTTTCATCCATGATGGAGGAAAACTCATCCAACAGCTCATACTCTATGTGCCTTATTCTGTAGAATACAAAATGTAGCCCAACTCTCCATTGAATGGAGAATGGCTTATTGGATGATTATGGAGAAAACACAAACATTCTGGAGTCATCAAATTATCTCCTAATGGTTATTGTATCAAGAAGAGAAGATCACCTTTTACGAGGATATCCCTCAAGCATAGGTATTAATCTATGAAGCTGGACCCTTTTGCTAAGTTCCAAATTAAGCAATATATTCCCATGGTCGCAAAGGACCTCAATGGGATAGGCCAAGATCTACTAAGATATTTGCAAACGGACATCTAGACTAAGTTTATAATAAGAGACCAATTTATAATTGGTCTCCACTAAAACGGTCATCCCCTGGACGATTTTAGTGATCGCATGATCCCTATCCTCTGCACCTCCCCCGATCGTCACGGCCATCAGTGCATTATCAAAGGTAGACATTCAACAATGCCAATCACATCATCCATGTGACTCATGCTCGATCTTTCGATCTCTTGTGTTCCGAGGCCACGCTTCTCTAGCGTGCTAGGATCGCCAAATCTAACTTGTGTGTATTCGATGTGCAACATGGCTTACACCCACTGTATGTGAACGTAGATATGTTTGACACCCAGGCATGTAACCCTGGATCGCCTCATACCGAAGAACTTTCTTGGTGGTGCACACACAAGGGGAACACGGAACATTGGAATTAAATAGGGATTATCTTATTTGCTACCATTGAGTATCTAAATACTAGCACACAATAAGATGTAAAAACTGGTATCAACATCATATGTAAAATGTGATACGATATGGTCTTTCTTGTGCCTTGATCTCCATAGAGCGCTCCGGCATGATCTCCATCGTGCCCTTGGTTTGACGCCAAGTCCATGACGCCTCTGCCAGGTCGTTCATCGGAATGATGACGATTACTATACTACTTAGCAACAGAAAAGTAAACTACTTTACCTTCGCAACGACCACTGCCATATCATAATCACATGCCCCCTGCAAAATAAAGTTAGATGCCTCTACTTTATCTATTGCAAGTTTTACGTGGTTGTTAGGGCTTTCGCACTAGAACTGTTTCTAAACTACGAACTTTCCAACCACAACATGGATCCGACAGTTGTCTCTATTACACCGCTTTCGGGGTCCTCCGTTGTAAATGCTATATCAACTATTGAATGAGAGACAGACACCCGCTAGCCACTTATATGGTACAAGTTGTATGTTGAGCGTGGAACCAGTCTCGCGTACTACGCGTAAGGTCGGTTCGGGCCACTTCATCAAACAATACCGCGATATAAACAAGTACACGTTAGAGGGTAACAACTAAGGGATCAATGCTCGCACAATACTTGTGCGTACTGGTCCTACAGCACTCCTACGCATAGATCGGCTCTGATACCACTTTGGGGATCGGTGCGGAAAACAAAAAATTTCCTACGACGGAACCCCAGAAACTTGGCCTAGGATCTATCTATGTAGTAATGCGGTAACGGCCAATGCGTAGAGAATACATACCCTTGTAGACCGTACACGGTTAACGTTCCGCGGGGAACGTGGTTGATGTAGTCATACTCGAAGCCGACCTCAAGGTCGTGAACCTGCTCGCAGGTCACCCCTTGCTCCTTCTTGATCTTCATCATCTTCATCGTGCAACAGCTCCGGCTCACGACATTTAAGCGCCCCAAGTGTTGCGCCTCGTGTCTTCGTACACAACCGGTGCACGATGAGACCTCTGGCTCCCCGATCCCACCTGGAGTGCGGAAGTTGATATCCGGCTAGGAATCCCTGTAGTGCAACGGCGTACTGCAGGTGTGCCTTGATCGCACGGCCTAGACTTGGGGCCATGGTCACAAGGCATAGAGAGAGAGAGAGATGGAGAAAGTCAACCAAGGGACTTCTCCATAAATTGGTTTGTGTTAATCACACCCATGGGCACCCCTTTATATAGGTGGAGGGGGTCTGCCCTCCCCATTGGGTTAGCCATGTGGGACTAAATGTCAAAGGAAAAGGGGAAAAAAAGACCTCCACATCCGGCTGGGCCTGAGCGGCCAGCCCAACAACCAGCAGCAGCTCAGTGCTGCCAGCCGGGTGGGCCGGCGGCGCCCATGGGGGCCCAGCAGGGAAGCAGCCAGGCGAGCCAGGAGGGAAGCAGTCAGGCGGGCCGGCCTCGCCCCCGCGGCCCGTGGCGCCAGCGGCTGCCCGCCCTCAGTCCTGCCCGGGTGGGCCGGCAGCGGCAAGCGGCCCGCTTGCCTGGACCCTGCCTGCCCGGGTGGGCCGTTTACCCCGCCAGCGGCACAGCCCGCCGGCTGGCTCCCCGCGAGCTCCTCATGGGCCGGGTCGAGCTGGCCTGGCAGCGGCTGCGGCCAGCTCGTGTCTGCCCTGTGCGGCGGATAATATTCGCCGCCCACGTGGTTGTTTCCTTTTTCTTTTTCCTTTTATTTTTCTGCATTTTTTTTATTCTAGACTATTTCCCTCCAGGATTTAGTCTAATGTAAAAGTTGCCTTTATAAATCTTAATCTAAATATTATTTATAATATATTAATTCATAATTAACATATAATAAATATATATTTAAATTCTCATTTATCCGAAAACACTTTTCGGGGCTTTTCCTTTATTCTTTCTCCGAACAACTTCGGATCTCTTCGCGAAACGATTCCGGCTTTCTCTCTTTCTCTACTGTGATTCCGTCTTACGAATGATCGCTCTCATCGTACCCTTAAGTGTATCCTCTCACGGCTCGGGAATGCTCTAGACATGATCTGTATCAATGATCAACAGAGGGACCAGGGATATCCATGTGACCCCTATGCATTCCTAATGACAATGTTGTTTGAGCCGTCTAAATGTAGCATCCTCTTCCTTTTGTTTCTCTATACAACTTGTCCAAGATCCGATCAATGGCATCCCATACCTTTGTTCAATCTCGTTCACAACAAGTTATGTTTTCTTGTTACCGTGATATTACATCCCCGTGACCCAGTCACATGTTGCAACATTTATGGATGTAATCTTACCAAGCCGGCCGTATGTATCTTTACCCGTCATGTGGGTGAACAAATCCCGCTCTTGACATATATTGCCTCTATAGTTCCTTCGAGTACCTGAACACACCTTGATAACCACTGTATTACCAAGTGGTGCTTGATGCTATCTAAGCACTCTCGGGAGACTGTGATTGATATCATCTCACGGTCTAAGGAGAAGGAGTCTAGGTATAGTTGTTGCAACAATGAACTAGATGACTTGATCGTGTTACAATCCTTCGAGGAATGTCCAATCACATCATTCTACAATGATATGATCTCATTGTCAGTCGGCATAAATGCCCATGATCTTGAAACCTAGATCATCTTCGTGACCAACGAACTAGTATGAATAGAGGCTACTAGGGACTTGGTTGTTTCATACCACACTTGTACCAATGTTTCTACTTGGCATAGTTATAGCACAATATGAAACTATTATAAACTAATTGAGATAGACAATAAAAACCTATTTATTATTTTCCTCTAGGGCATATCTCCTTCAGAACCAATACCCAACCTAAACATCGTGACCCGATAATGTCACGAAGTTCAAGTTATGATGATTAGAAAATGGATCCTCGTAGACTATTCCTTAGACCGTCAGGGGCTATATCAATGTTTGTCTCCCGAGAGTGCTTAGATAGCATCAAGCGCCACTTGGTAATACAGTGATTATAAAGGTGTGTTCAGGTACTCGGAGGAAACCGTAGAGGCAATATATGTAAATAGCAGGATGTGTCCATCCATGTGACGGGAAGATACTCAAGGGCCCACTCGGAGAAGTTATATCCAATAGCTATGCAGCGTGTGATTTGATCACGGGGATATCGCTTGTCGGAACGAGTCAACTAGCATTGTTCAGTACCGAGATTGAACACGACATGGTGATGTCATTGATCAGATCTCGGGCAATGCAAGTATCGAGAGACAAAGGGAATAAGACACGACTGTCCCGGTTCAAACGATGAAAGATCTTCATGGAACGCACTGGGGTCACATCGTCATCCAGGTCCCTCTATCGATCATTGGTGTGGGAGTGTCCCCACCATGTCTGGAGTGTTGCCGAACCGTGGGGTATCACGCTTAAGGGCTTGATGATGCTTAGAGAGTGTTTATAGGATCGAAAGAATCACCGAAGAATAGTAGAGAGAAAACCGGAAGGGTTTTGGTAAGTCCGGAGATGTCCAGAGTAGAGGTGGAAGTGTTCCATAGCCACGGAGGTTGAATAATATGTGAATGAATGTTAAATATTGATTTAATCATTTATTCATAATTATTTAATAAAGAGAAAAATTAATTTAAATGGTCAAAGGCTTAATGGGACAATTCCGAGAGGGAAGAGGGCCCATTAGGGGAAAGGAGAGAGGGAGAAGGGGCCAAGGGGGTGGCCGGCACCCTAGTGGGCCAGCCCCCCCATGCGGGGCCCATGGGGGTGGCCGGCGGTGCCACCCCTCCCCCCTCCTCTCCTTTAGTCCCACCCCGGGATTTTGAGGGAGGTAGTACCTCCCCTCCCCCTATATATAGTGGGGGTATTTGGCCAAATAAAATACACCAATAATCAATAAAGGTCTTCTCACTTTTGAGAGGACCTCTAATTGATATTTTCTCTCTCCCTCTCTCTCTCTCTCTCTCTCATGACCGTGGTCCCAAGTCTGGACTACGTGAACGGGAGACATCTTCACCGCGGAGCACCGTCGTGCTGCGAGATTCGGATCCAGGAGCTCTACTTCCGCAACTGCTAGTGGATCGGGGAAGCGGGAGTTATCATCAGGCACCCGACGTGTGTAACTCCCCGCGAGGTGTCGCACTTGAGGCACTCAAGTCATTGGAGCCAAGGAGCGCAAGGACTTCATCACGACCTTGAGGTCGACTTCGGCTCGTCTACATCAACCATGCTCTCCTGAGAATTGACAATGCTTTTCGGTCTTCAAGGGTAAGTTTGCGAAAAGCCCCTCCCGTTACTATATTACTAATAGATAGCTCCTGGCAGCTTCAGGGGTTCAGGGGCGTAGGGTAAAATTTATTGTTTTCATATGCGGAACCCCAACAGTTTAATCCATGCGCGCACAAATATAATGGACACCAAAAGACTGTACCATATCAACATACAACTCTAATGAACCAAAGACGTTCAACCATTCAATCTAAGAACAAATAAAGTACGCAAACATGACATAGATCATAGGATTATAACTTATAGTATCAATCACCATGTTTACATAGGACGGTATAGAGGTGTGTGGGAGGATGAACCACTGCATACTAGGAGGATTAGGTGATGGAGATGGCGGTGAATATGGTGAAGAGGGCGGCGGCGTGGGGGACTCCTTCCCCGCCGCTGGTATCATGCGGGAGCACCGCCCCTTAGCCCCCTTCCTTCATGGCCTCTTGGGAGCCCTCCCCCATGCAGATGGGATCCATGGGGGAGGCAAAAACGTGGCTTTGGTGGCTGCAAATTTGTGGGTGAAGATTGCTTGGACAAATTAGGTTTCCTCCCTTTATATAGCTTCTTGGATTCCGTCACCCTTGGGCTGTAGTAAATCGGGCCTAAAAGGCTTGTCCGGACTCGGAATCAGCTAAATTTTATATCCAAAACATTTGTCACGAAATTTCCAACAACTTTGTAGTTGAAGAGTTTTCCGCTTGACGCGTATTCGACCCAAAACGTGACCATTCCGAGACAGATTTCTAGAAAAATCCCAATTTGACTCCAACAAGGTTTCCACTTGTATTCTTAGTAATTCCTACACATCAAAGTGTAAAACAAGAATATTGTACACTTTTGCAACTATTAGTAGGTTAGTCCAAATAAATCATAAACTTTATACAAAAAGGAGTGTCAAAAGCATATTATTAGCATAAAACCATCAAAAGTATAGATACGTTATGGACGTATCAATGGTGAAGGTCACGGGCTAGGCGGCATCGTCATCCAGGAGCCCCCTCCCTCGTGTGTCGTGAATCCGAGGCCGGATTGGTAGGTACCCCTTGAATATGCCATGTCTAGGCTTAGGATCCAGCCGCGTGCGCCTAGCGACGACGACGATGACGATGACAAAGACAAAGACGACCCTGAAGCTGTGTATTATAGGGCTAGATATGAGTATGACTAAAGGGGGCCTTTAGTCCCGATTCCTTAGTCCTAGTTTTTTAATAATAATAAATGTCTTGAGTGTTAGTCCCGGTTTGTGGCTGGACCGGTGGGACTAAAGGGGGGCCTTTAGTCCCGATTCCGTACCAGTTAGGAAACTAGGACTAATATATCATTTCCTACTAGTGTTGGTCTCTCTACAACTTTCCTGAACTATATATGAAGATGTTCTATTCTAACTAATTTCACATATTAGAGAGTGCCTCTATGCACAGCTTCAGAGAGATGCCTGAGGACTGGATCCTCTGGCATCTTCCTAAAGCTGGTCGTAGTGTTGTCCCTGCTCTCGCACACCATCTTGTAGTTCATAACTTCTCTAGCTAGATCAATATGCCGGGGAGCTAACTAATTTCACATATTAGGGAGTCCCTCTATGGCCAGCTTCTGAGAGATGCCTGCGGACTGGATCCTTAGGCATCTCCCTGAAGTTGGCCGTAGTGTTGTCCCTGCCCTCACACACCATCGTGTTTCACATATTAGGGAGTACATCTCTGGCCAGTTTGTTGGAGATGCCAGAGGACTGGGCTCTGCCGGCATCTCCCTCAAACTGTTCGTAGTGTTGTCCCCGCTCTTTCACACCATCTTGTTTATAGTTGATAACTTCACAGGGATGCCTATTTATAGATTAAGAAGCACAACATAGTGTCGACACTCACGACATAATGTCGGCACTCACGTTGTCATAGTGTTGACACTCACCCCTTAAGTCCCGGTTGGTTTCTTCAACCGGGACTAAACATGCTTGCACCGGCTCCAGCCTGCCGCAACCCCTTAAGTCCCGGTTGGTTTCTTCAACCGGGACTAATATAAAGATATTATGTGACATAGTTGCAAGGAAAAATACCAAACTTGGCTCATCCTCTATCTTCAAAACAATGTTGCATAGATTTATTACATAAAAGGTTTAATACATTATTACACATCACCAACATCTAGTGTTGTGGTTTTCTCCTTCACCGTAGCCATGGAGAATCTTCATCATTTAGCAGGATGCTTGGGTCAGTTTTCACTTTGAATGGCGGAATTTCATGAAACTTATTATAATCTTCTGACATGGCTGTCTTGTCAACCACTCCCACGATGTTTCTTTTCCCGGAAAGAACTATGTGGCGCTTTGGCTCATCGTATTCTATATTCCTTTGATTATCTTTCCTTTTTCTCGGTTTGGTAGACATGTCCTTCACATAGAAAACCTGAGCGACATCGTTGGCTAGGACGAATGGTTCATCCACGTACGCAAGATTGTTGAGATCCACTATTGGCATGCCATACTTTTGGTCTACATGTACCCCGCCTCCTGTCAGCTTGACCCATTGACACCAAAAAAAAGGGACCATAAAAGTAGGTCCATAGTCAAGTTCCCATATCTCCTCTATGTACCCATAATATGTGTCCTTCTTCCCATTTTCATTTATTGCATCAAAGTGGACACCACTGTTTTGGTTGGTGCTCTTTTTATCTTGGGCGATCATGTAAAATGTATTCCAATTTATCTCGTACCCTTGGAAAGTACATATAGTCGAAGATGGTAACCTGGCCAATGAGTACAACTGATCTCCAATAGTGGTGTTATTCATGAGATGTGTCTGCAACAAACTGCCAAAATTCTTCTCGTGTTCCCCTTTAATCAAGGAGTCAGGCTTCCCCAGGTTTTTGGAGCATAGAATATTCTTGTGTTTCTCGATATACGGAGCCACCACAGTGGAATTATGTAGAACTATGTAGTGTGCTTGAGTGAAAGAATGCACGTCCCTACATACCATTGATCACAAATTCGGGAACACCAATCGGCTTAAGGTTAGGAAGAAAGTCAACACAAAACTCAATGACCTCCTCTGTTCCATAGCCCTTAGAGATGCTTCCTTCTGGCCTAGCACGGTTATGAACACATTTCTTTAAGACTCCCATGAACCTCTCGAAGGGGAACATATTGTGTAGAAACACAGGACTGAGAATTCTAATCTCTTCAACTAGGTGAACTAGGAGGTGCGACATAATATTGAAGAAGGATGGTGGGAAGAACAACTCGAAGCTGACCAGACATTGGACCACATCAATTTGTAACCCTGATAGACTTTCTTGATCGATTACCTTCTGAGAAATTGCATTGAGGAATGCACATACCTTCACAATGGCTAGTCAAACATTTGCTGGTAGAATTCCCCTCAATGCAATCGGAAGCAATTGCTTCATAAGCACGTGGTAGTCTGTAGGGGTTCCGCTCATAAAAACAATAAATTTTACTCTACGCCCCTGAACCCCTGAAGCTGCCAGGACCTATCTATTAGTAATACAGTAATGGGAGGGGCTTTTTGCGAACTTAACCTTGAAGACCAAAAAGCGTTGTCAACGCTTAGGAGAGCGTGGTTGATGTAGACGAGCCGAAGCCGACCTCAAGGTCGTGATGAAGTCATTGCGCTCCTTCTGGCTCCAACGACTTGAGTGCCTCAAGTGCAACACCTCGCGGGGAGTTACACACATTTGGTACCTGACGATGACTCCCCCTTCCCCGATCCAGCAGCAGATGCGGAAGTAGAGCTCCCGGATCCGAATCCCACAGCGCGACGGCGCTCCGCGGTGAAGATGTCTCTCGCTCGCGCAGTCCAGACTTGGGACCATGGTCACGAGAGAGAGAGGGGGAGAGAGAAAATATCAATTGGAGGTCCTCCCAAAAGTGGGGAGACCTTTATTGATTATTGGGTTGTGTTTTCTAGGCCAAATACCCCACTTTATATAGGGGGAGGGGAGGTACTACCTCCCCTCAAGTCCCGGGGTGGGACTAAAGGAGAGGAGGGGGTGGGGTGGCCGCCGACCAGCCCCTAGTGGGCCCCGCGGGGGAGCAAGGCCCAGCCGGCCTCCCCCTTGGTTCATTCTCCCTCTCTCCTTTCCCCTAATGGGTCCTCTCCCTCCGGAAATTGGCCCATTAAGCCTTTTGACCTTTTAATTGATTTACTCTTTATTAAATAATTATGAATAAATGATTAAATCAATATTTAACATTCATTCACATGTCATTTAATCTCCGTGGCTATGGAACACCTTCCACCTCCACTCCGGACATCCTCCGGACTTACCGAAACCCTTCCGGTTTTCTCCCTTCTTTTCTTCGGCGATTCTACCGATCCTATAAATGCTCTCTAAGCATCATCAAGCCCTTCAGCGTGATACCCCACGGTTCGGGAACACTCCAGACATGGTCGGGACACTCCCGCACCAATGATCAACAGAGGGACCTGGATGGCCATGTGACCCCTGTGCGTTCCACGAAGATCTTTCGTCGTTTGAACCGAGACAGTCGTGTCTTATTCCCTTTGTCTCTTGATACTTGCATTGCCCGAGATCTGATCAATGACATCACCATGTCATGTTCAATCTCGTTACTGAACAATGCTACTTGACTCGTTCCGACAAGTGATATCCCCGTGATCTAATCACACGCTGCGCAGCTATTGGATATAACTTCTCCGAGTGGGCCCTTGAGTATCTTCCCGTCACATGGACGCACAAATCCTGCTCTTGACATATATTGCCTCTATGGCTTCCTCCGAATACCTGAACACACCTTTATAACCACTGTTTTACCAGATGGCGTTTGATGCTATCTAAGCACTCTCGGGAGACAGTGATTGATATAGCCTCATGGTCTAAGGAATAGTCTACGAGGATCCATTTCTAATCATCGTAACTTGAACTTCGTGACATGATCAAATCACGATTTTTAGGTCGGGTATTGGTTCATCATATCATTCTCAGAATGAGATGACCTCATTTTCAACTGGCATAAATGCCACATGATCAGGAAACATGATCATATGTTGACCAATGAACCAGTGACTAGAGTTTCACTAGGAACCCCTGGTTTGTTTGTATATCACACGTGTATTGATGTTTCCACTCAATACAGTTATAGCATGATATAAAACTTAATCATAAACTATATGAAATATGATAATAGTCCTTACTACTATTTTTCTCTATGGCATATTTCCAACACAGTCATGAGACTTTAGGTTTTGAAATTTTTCTCTTTCATATTTACTATTCCCTTTATATTCGACGAGAAGCTAGATGGAACCTTGATAATGAAAAGGACTTCAAAAAAGATTTCCTTCTCTTCTTTGGTAAGAGCGTAGCTGGCTGATGTCTACGCACACTTCTATTCTTGTAGACAGTGTTGGGCCTCAAGTGCAGAGATTTGTAGAATAGCAGCAAGTTTCCCTTAAGTGGACCACCCAAGGTTTATCGAACTCAGGGAGGAAGTGGTCAAAGGTATCCCTCTCAAGCAACACTGCAATCAAGATACAAGAAGTCTTGTGTGTCCCCAACACACCCAATACACTTGTCAGGTGTATAGGTGCACTACTTTAGCGAAGAGATAGTGAAATACAAGTAATATGGATGATTATAAGTGGTAATTGCAATCTGAAATAAGAGTGGCAGCAAGCAAACATGTAACAGGACTGATTGTAAACGGTGTTACAATGCTTAGAAACAAGGCCTAGGGATCATACTTTCACAAGTGAACACTCTCATATAGATATCTTCTCTTCATTATTCTACCCTGAACTACTCTCCAGTTGGATGATGTAGGGTTATAACAGCACACCTTAAAGTACGCATTCCCCATCTAGATGACCCCTGACTGTCACCTTGAGCGCCAGATGGTTCCAACGAACACCACAATCTCATAGAGACATCCAACTCAAATTATACTCATGATAAGTATTTCTGTAACCTTAGCCAAAGTGCCACATGGTGTGCACACTGTCAACTTCACACACGTGGGGATAAGCAGAGATTAATTAAAGCACTTGAGTAGCAGAATAGATCTATAGATTACAAAGCTCATGATCTCATAAGATCATGCATAGAGAGAGAGATGAACACATAACTACCGGTAGAGCCCTTATCCTCGAGAGAGAACTACTCCATCCTCATCATGGGAGTTAGCAACGGCGATGGAGATGGTAGTGGAGTCGATGGAGATGGCTCCGCGGGCACTTCCCCATCCCGACAGGGTGCCGGAATAGAGACTTATGTCCCCCGAATCTCATGTTCGGTGGCGGCGGCGCTGCGGAACTTTTTGTGGAATTCTGATCTGGTACTTAGGATTTTCGTCCCGGGAGGCTTTTATAGGCGACGAGGCAAGGTCGGTGGGCTCCCGAGGCAGCGATACAACCCCTTGACGTGGCCTGGCCTGGCCCGCGCCACCAGGTGGTGTGCGCCCCTCGTGGCCCCTCTCTGTCTCGTCTTCTGGCTCCGTGAGTCTTCTGGTAAAATAGGAACTTTGGCTTTTGTCCCATCCAATTCCGAGAATATTTCTTTACAAGCTTTTCTGAAACCAAAAATAGCAGGAAACAGGCAACTAGCACTGTGGCATCTTGTTAATAGGTTAGTTCCAGAAAATGTATAAAAGTATCTATATTTGTAGACAAAACATAAGATAGTTGATATAAAACAAGCATGGAGCATCAAAAATTATAGATACGTTTACAATGTATCAACATCCCCAAGCTTAACTCCTGCTCGTCCTCAAGTAGGTAAGTGATAAAAAACGAATAATTTTGAGGTGACATGGACCATCACAATCTTGATCAAGGTATTTGTAAAACATTGATAGCTGGGATCATAGTACTCTAACATAGACATGAAAGATATAGTTCTAACAATAGGACATAGCAACTATGTTGTAACATGAAAAGGTACAAACAAAATATTCATGAATAACAATGCTTTGAAAGCGTTTGTTTGTTTCACATATAGAAAACATAATGAGAATGGTATTCAGCTTGTCCCTAATGGTATAGCAAAACATAAATGCATAGGACACCTTCAAAGTTCATAAGGGTGACTAGATACAAATAGTTTAAGAATAAGCAATATCAAAGTTATGAATCAATCAATAAGTTTTGCGACAATGCACATTAAACTAAGAACGACCACTATGCTCTCTCAATAGGTGCATAAAGATAGAAGATGGAGACTCAACATAAAAGTAAAAGAAAGGCCCTTCATAGAAGGAAGCAGCGATTCAAGTCTCATAAAGAGCTTCCAAAAATTATGGTACTTATTAGGTATCAGCTCTCATTACCCCTATCATAAGCATCTTTAGGTGATTAAGGTTAAAGTGAACAAATATGAGGATATGCTTGACAAGTTATAACCTGAAAATCTCATTCCCCTTGCTTACGAGTACCGAACCTCATGCTACTCAACTTTAGTCACAAGTTCTTGTCATTATAAGTACATGTGTATCATAGAGAATCGCCAACGGGGTACCCCTTGCCCCATGATATAGGAGTTTTCCCATATCAAAATGACAAGGCAACAGACAATGAGCATCTCAGCGATCCTTTTATTTGCTATTTGCATAGGGTTTTCCCTTTTTTATTGAGGATGCTTCACCGATTGCAAACTATGGTTATGCTGCAAGTTTGCACCATGATTAGGCATGGCTTAGGCAATCCGCCCAGGCGTTTCTCTAACACATATACAAACTCCATGAGCTTACAAGCTCCGCTTTTATTTCACACCACCGGGATCCATAAGCAAAAGAACATGATATCAACTAAATAAAGTGCAATGTTGAAAGCGTTCCCCACGATAACATGGTTCTCCTAATTCATAACTTACAAAACGCAAGCATACACGCAACATAGATGGGCACAATGGTTCAAGTTTATTAATTGCAAGAAAGTAAAGTGTGCCATCAAGTTCGTGAGAGCTTTAATCACTAATTTTCGCATAACAAGTTTAATTCGGAAGGTAGATAAAAACATGAATATACTTGGAATAGCAATAATGCTAATAGGTAGGTATGGTGGACTATTTGGAATAACTTGGTTTTATTTGGAGTTGGATGCATGAGTGGAACTCATACTTGGTACATGTGGAGGCTAGTAAAAGACTGGGAGCGACCAACTAAGAGAGCAATAATGGCCATAATCATGCAAAGCGACAAAATATTATTAATTAAAGCATAAAGTGATATTACAAGTCAAAAACTAAATGATCATAGAGGCCATGGTGACTTGGTATAGTCTTAACATGGTGTGAGCATGCGCCAAGTCAACCCAAATAAAGCATCAAAGGAGAATACCACAATATTATGCTTTTATATGCTAAAACAACGCATGATTCTTTCAAGGCACATTAAGCAATCTCAATTGTTTGTAACAAGTCATGCTACAACAATAATCACTAAGCATATGGTCAAAGCAACATCTAGCATGACATGATAGAGTCTAAGTCATAGTCAAAACAAAACTCCTTTTATACCACTTATAAGCATGAACTTTCCTACTCTTTTCCAATCCAAATCAACTTATTTGAAAACTAATGTATGAATGCAGGGGTCCAACCAATTTATTTAAGAAAACTAAGCAAAAGAAAACTAAAAGCAAAAAAACAAAGACGCTCTAAGGACAACACAATTGTGCATGAAACAATAAAAATGAAGTGTTTGGAAGAAAACCTGAGATATTTATTGATGAAGAAGGGGATGCCTTGGGCATCCCCAAGCTTTGATGCTTGTACTTCTTGAATATTTCTTGGGGTGACACGGGTGGCATCCCCAAGCTTGAGCTTTTGTCCATACTTCATCTTATCACATTGTTCTTCCCTACACTTGAAAATTTCCTTCATACAAAACTTCACACAATCTTCATTAGCAACATTAGTGTATTCAAGATAATAAGTCTTTGGGTTTAGTTTTAACACAAGTAAAACACAAGCTACTATAGAAATTCCTTCTATAAGCTCAAATGATCAAAGAGAACTCAAAGAGAAAGAGATTAAGAGGCAAATACAAATAATGGCAGAAATCTGTCAAAACAGGCCAGCGGGTAAAAACCGATTTTTCCAAAGACCTTCTGTTTCTCAAATCAAAAAGTGATAAACTAACGAAAGTTGGATAATAACCTGGGGCAGAAGCACAAACAATTACAGCTCAATCCTACGTATAGAGATGTTTCACAAATTTTTACAGTGAAGCATAAAAATATGTTTCAGGACAACAACTTTCCCAAGTCTTACTTCCCTCTCATTAGAGGTTTATTCTTGGCACAAAAACCACACAAAAAGGATAAGGAGAGGTTATTACAGAGGTAATAACTTCCAAGACTCAACAAAAGAAAAACTTTGGAGTACTTTCTTATGTTTTGTCCACAATTTTGATGTTCCATGCTTGGTTTTATCTACTTTCTTATGTTTTGTCCACACTTTGGAGTACTTTCTATACACTTTATTGGACTAACCTATTAACAAGAGCCACAGTGCCAGTTGCATGTTTTCTGCTGTTTTTGGTTCCAGGAAAGTCAGAAAATGAATATTCTCGGAATTGGACCGGACAAAAGCCAAAGTCGGTTTTTCACCGAGGGACACAAGGAGCCAAAATACGAGACGGAGACGGGCCAGGGGGCCACCACACAACCTGGCCGCGCGGCCCAGCCTGGCCCGCGCCAGGGGGTGGTATGGCTGCCTCCGGCACCCCCTCGTCCTCCCCTTTCGCCTATAAGATGCCTCCGATACAGAAACCCTAAGTCCCCAATCAAAAATTCTACGAAAGAGTCTGTAGCCGCCGTTATCTCCATCCCTAGATCGGGATGGATCTGAAGCTCTTCCTGGCACCCTGCCAAAGAGGGGAATTCACCCTAAAGGCCTTCTTCATCTCCATGCAAGCCTTCGGTATGATGCGTGAGTAGTTCATCCTTGGACTACGGGTCCATGTAGTAGCAAGATGGCTAGTTCCTCTCCTTTGTGCTATCATGTTTAGATCTTGTGAACTCCGTTCATGATCAATATCATCTATTTGTAATTCCTACATGTTGTGTTTGCGGGGATCCGATGGATATTGAGATGCTATTTCAGATTGATTATTGATTCTATCATGTCTTTGTTATTTGTGATCTTGCGTGCTTTCCGTTGTTAGTAGCTATATTGGCCAAGTAGATGCTAGAAACTCCAAGAGTTAGTATTTATGCTCGATAGTGGGTTCATGCCTCTAGTAATCTGGGGAAGTGACAGAAATCTCTAAGGTACTAGATGTGTTGTTGCTACTACGGAGAAAACAACAATCCTTTGTTCATAGAACAATCGTATTGTTTACTTTACACGCAATGCGTAATGCAATTATCTATTGCTTGTAACTTAATACTGGAGGGGGTTCGGATGATAACCTAATGGTGGATTATTAGTCATAGATGCAGTTGGATTACGGTCTATGTATAATGTTGTAATGCCCAATCAAGTCTCAAAGGAGTCAATATGAGTAGTATATGCATGATTGCTTTCTCGATGTTTGTCAATTGCCCCGCTGTAATTTGCTCACCCAACATGTCATCTATCTTAAGGAGAGCCACCACTAGTGAACTATGGACCCCGGTCCTTCCTTTTATCATCAATCTTCAATCAATTGTTTACTGCTTTCTGTTTACTTTCTACACACTATTACTTTCTTCCACACAATACGTTTAATCCTTTGTTTTCAGCAAAACCGGTGAGATTGACAACCTCACTATAAGTTGGGGGCAGAGTTATGTGGTTGTGTTGGGCAGGTTTCCACGTTGCTGCTGGCACCGGTAGTGCGCCCTGCCAAAGTTCAGCTGGCAACACCTTGGAGGTGTTTCCTTGCTCCTACTGGATTGATAACCTTGGTTTCATAACTCAGGGAAAACTTGCTGCTGTGCTCATCATACCTTCCTCTTGGGGTTCCCCAACGAGCTCGATATATTTTGGGCCATCAAACACTTTATATGGCGTTGTTGCCGAGGAGTCAAGGACATCTTCACAAGGTGAGTCCCTCGTAACCAATCTCTTTACTTTGTTGTTTTTGTTTTGCTTAGTTTATTTCTTGCTTTGTTTGCTTGTTTCTTTATCAAAAACACACAAAAAGTTAGTTTTACAAGTTTGCTTTCTTTATTAAAAACACAAAAAATGACTACTCTTGAAAATACTAAGTTGTGTGACTTCACTAGCACCAACAATAATGATTTCATGAGCACACCTATTGCTCCACCTGTTCCTGAAGCTACTTTCTTTGAAATAAAACCTGCTTTACTCAATCTTGTTATGACAGAACAATTTCCTGGTATTGGTAATGAAGATGATGCTGCTCATCCAAATAACTTTGTTCAACTTTGTGAGATGCAAAAGCATAGGGATATAGATGGAGATATCATTAAGCTTAAATTGTTTCCTTTCTCTTTGAGAGGAAAATCTAAAGAATGGTTGAATTCCTTAAGTAGGAATAGTATTGATTCTTGGACTAAATGCAAAGCTGCTTTCATTGGAAAATACTATCCTCCTTCTAAGATTATATCTATGAGAAGTAAAATAATGAAGTTTAAACAATCTGATAATGAACATGTTGCTCAAGTTTGGGAAAGAATGAAATATTTGGTAAAGAATTGTCCCACTCATGGACTGACTGCTTGGATGATTATCCAAACCTTTTATGCAGGATTGAACTATTCTTCAAGAAAACTATTGGATTCTGCTACTAGAGGTACCTTTATGACCATTACTTTGGGTGCTGCAACAAAACTTCTGGATAATATGATGGTTAACTATTCTGAATGGCATACGAAAAGAGGTACACAAGGTAAGAAGGTAAATTCTGTTGAGGAAACCTCCTCCTTGAGTGATAAAATTGATGTTATTATGTCTATGCTTGTTAATGGGAAAGCCCATATTGATCCAAATCATGTTCCCTTAGCCTCTTTGGTTGCTCAAGAAGAGCAAGTTGATGTGAACTTTATAAGAAATAACAATTTAGCAATAATGCCTACAGGAATAATTTTGGTAACAACAATTATAGGCCATATCCTCCCAACAATGGTAATGCTAATGGACATTCCTACAACAATAATAGGAGTGCACCCTCTGAACTTGAAGTTATGCTTAAAGATTTTATTAGTAAACAAACTGCTTTTAATAAAACTATTGAGGAGAAACTCTCTAATGCTGAAAGAAATATAGCATCATTGGCTGAAGCTCAATCTTCTTTGAATAAAATGGCTGCTAAACCTGAAACTAATGATAATCCCTTTGCTGCTACTAATGCCATACAAGTTAGAATTGATGAAAATGTTAGACTATTAGCTGAATTGCATGCTAAGTGGGAAAGAGAAGATGATATTGCTAGAAACATTAGTGTTTCTACTATCACTACCACTAGTGTTGAGGCTAGTAATAGCTCTACTACTTTAGATGATAATTATGATTTTGATCTTGATGGTTGCAACATTTCTAAAGTTATTAAGTTCCTATAAAATCTTGCTAAAAGTCCTAATGCTAGTGCTATGAATATGGCCTTTACAAAACACAGATGCTCTCATAAAGATTAAAGAAGAAAAGATGAAACATAAAGCTTATATTCCTATAAAACAAGAAGATGGTTGGGAACCCATCATTAATATGAAAGTGAATGATTTTGATTTCAAAGCTTTATGTGATCTTAATAGTACTGTTTCTATTATGCCTAGAAGGATTTATGATATGCTTGATTTGCCACCATTGGAAGATTGTTATTTGAATGTCCCACTTGATGATAATGCTAAAAAGAAACTCATGGGGAGTATTAATGATGTTCTTATGATGGTTAACAATGCCTATGTCCCCATTTATTTCTATGTTTTAGATGTTGAATGCAATGCTTCTTGTCCTATTACTTTGGGAAGACCTTTTCTTAGAACTGTTGGTGCCATTATTGATATGAAAAAAGGCACCATTAAATATCAACTTCCACGCAAGAAAGGTATAGAACACTTCCCTAACAAGAGAGAGAATATTTCTTTTGTCTCCCCTATGAAAAAAATTCCTCTTAATGCTTCTTCATTTGAGAACATTTGATGCTTTTTCTTTCTTCTTATGCCTAACTTAAAGGCGTTAAAGAAAAGTACTTATTGGGAGATAACCCAAAAGTTTTATATGAGTCTTGAAAGTTATTACTTTCAGTAATAGCCGCTCCTTATCCTTTTTATTTTCTTTTTGTGCCAAGTGTAACCTCTAACGAGAGAGAAGTAATGATTGGGAAAGTTGCTGTCTCGAAACAGATTTATGTGCTTCACCGTAAATATTCGTGTAAAATATCTGTACGTAGTTTTGAGGCCTGAATTTTTGTGCTTCTGCCCCAGGTTGTTATCTAAATTTCGTTAGTTCAACAGTTTCCGATTTGAGAAACAGAAGGTCTTCCAAAAAATTCGTCTTTACCTACTGTTCTGTTTTGACAGATTTCTGCCATTATTTGCATTTGCTTCTTGTTGGTTCCTTTTTGAGTTGTTTTGGGGAATTGAGATTTTTGAGGGAAGTGATACAATAGCTTGTGTTTTAATGGAAGTTTTATTGGTGTTGAAACTAAACCCAAAGACTTATTATCTTGAGTGCACTAATGTTGCTAATAAAGATTTTGTGAAGTTTTGTATGAAGGAAAATTTTCAGGTGTATGGAAGGAATGAGTAATGAGATGAAGAATGGACTAAAGCTCAAGCTTGGGGATGCCACGCGTGTCACCCAAGAAATATCCAAGAAGTACAAGCGTCAAAGCTTGGGGATGCCTAAGGCATCCCCTTCTTCATCAATAAAAATTCCAGGTTTCTTCCAAACACTTCATTTTTATTGTTTCTTGCACAATTATGTTGTTCTTGGAGCGTCTTCTTTTTCGTTTTTGCTTTGGTTTTTCGTTTGCTTGGTTTTCTTAGTTTGCTGAATAAATTGGTTGGACCCCCTCTTTCATACATTGGTTTTCAAATAGTTTGGTTTGGATTGGAAAAGAGTAGGAAAGTTCATGCTTAAGTGGTAAAGAGAGCTTGTTTTTAACCGTGGCCTATGCTTTGTCATGCCATGCTTGATATTGTTTTGGCTTTATGCTTAGTATTCTTTGTTGTAGCATGACTTGTTATAAACAATTGAGATTGCTTAATGTGCCTTTGAATAATCATGCATTGTTTTAGCATATTAAAACATAGTATTGTGGTATTCTCCTTTGATGCTTTATTTGGGTTGACTTGGCACATGCTCACACCATGTTATGACTATCCCAAGTCACCATAATACTTTATGATCCTTTAGTTTTCAACATGTAGTATCACTTTATGCTTTGATTAATGATGTTTTGTCGCTCTGCATGATTATGGCCATTATTGCTCTCTTAGTCGGTCACTCCCAGTCTTTTGCTAGCCTCCATAACCAAGTATGAGTTCCACTCATGCATCCAACTCCTAAAACCAAGTTATTCCAAAGAGTCTACCATACCTACCTATTAGCATATGCTATTTCAAGTATATTCATTCTTTTGTTTACCTTTCAAATTAAACTTGTTATGAGAAAACTAGTGATTAAAGCTCTCACGAACTTCACGACACACTTTACTTTACTTGCCCTTAATAAATTTGAACCATTGTGTCGTGTATGTTGTATATGCTTGCACTTATATGTTGGGGATTAGCAGAACCATGTTGTCATGGGGAATGCTTTCAACATTGCACTTGTACTTTGTACCTAGTTGATATCATGCTCTTTTGTCTATGGATGTCGTCGGTGTGAAATGAAAGGGGAGCTTGTATGTCCATGGAGTTATGTATGTGTGTTAGAGAAATGCCTGGGCCACAGGTATAATCCATGCTAT
This sequence comes from Avena eriantha, assembly GCA_910589775.1. NCBI lineage: Eukaryota > Viridiplantae > Streptophyta > Magnoliopsida > Poales > Poaceae > Avena > Avena eriantha. The sequence goes on from OU342740.1 coordinate 447,744,055, forward strand.
CATGGTGGAAACCTGCAGCGTAACCATAATGAGCTGTCTATGAAGCATTCTTCTTATAAAAAAGAGTCAGATATTGAGGAAAAAAGAAAAAAAGAAAAAAAAGATTTTAGAAAAGAGGAAAGAGAGAAAAAACACCATTTTCCCATGGTAAATAAGAAGATTGATGAGATGCTCGCTGTCTGCTTGCCTTGTCATTTTGATATGGGGATCTTCCGTATCATCGGGAAAGGGGTACCCCGTTGGCGGTTCTCTATGATACACATGTACTTACTATGACAAGAACTTACCGGTAACTAAACTGAGTAGCATGAGGAGCGACCCTCGTATTCAAGGGACATGAGATTTCCAACTTATACTTCGTCAAGCATATCCACCATAGTTTGTTCACTTTAACCTTAATCACTTCAAGATACTTATGATAGGGGCAATGAGAGCTGAAAGCTAATAAGTACCATAATTTTGGAAGCTCTTTATGAAACTTGAATCCCTGCTTCCTTCTATGAAGGCCTTTCTTTTACTTTTATGTTGAGTCTCCACCTTCTATCTTTATGCACCTATTTTGAGAGCATAGTGGCCATTCTTAGTTCTATGTGCATTATCCCAAGACTTGTTGATGGATGCATAACTTTGATATTTCTTGTTTTATACTATTTGTATCTAGTCACTCTTATGAACTTTGAAGGTGTCCTATGCATTTATGTTTGCTACTCTATGAGGGACAAGCTGAATGCCACTATGCTATGTTTTCTTTATGTGAAACAAACAAACGTCTTGCAAAGCATTGTTATTCATGAATCTTTTGTTTGTGCATTTTCATGTTGCAACATAGTTGCTTTGTCTTATTGTTAGAACTTTATCTTTCATGTTATGATTGAAGCACTATGATCCCAGCTATCAATGCTTTACAAATACTTTGATCAAGTTTATGGTGGTGCATGTCACCTCAAAAATTATTCTTTCTTTTTATCACTTACCTACTCGAGGACGAGCAGGAGTTAAGCTTGGGGATGTTGATACGTTGCTAACGTATCCATAATTGTTGATGTTCCATGTTTGGTTTTATCTACTTTCTTATGTTTTGTCCACACTTTGGAGTACTTTCTATACACTTTCTTGGACTAACCTATTAACAAGAGCCACAGTGTCAGCTGCCTGTTTTCTGCTGTTTTTTATTCCAAGAAAGTCAGAAAATGAATATTCTCGGAATTGGACGGGACAAAGCCAAAGTCAGTTTTTCACCGAGGGACACAAGGAGCCAGAATACGAGACGGAGAGGGGCCAGGGGCCACCACACCACCTGGCCGCGCAGCCCAACCTAGCCCGCGCTAGGGGGTCGTCTGGCCGCCTCCGGCACCCCCTCGGCCTCCCCCTTTCGCCTATAAGATGCCTCAGATACAAAAATCCTAAGTCCCCGATCAAAAATTCCACGAAAGAGTTTGTAGCCGCCGTCATCTCCATCCCTAGATTGGGAGGGATCCGAAGCTCTTCTCGGCACCCTGCCGGATAGGGGAATTCACCCTAGAGGCCTTCTTCATCACCATGCAAGCCTCTGGTGTGATGCGTGAGTAGTTCATCCTTGTACTACGGGTCCATGTAGTAGCTAGATGGCTGGTTTTCTCCTTTGTGCTATCATGTTTAGATCTTGTGAGCTCCGTTCATGATCCAGATCATCTATTTGTAATTCCTACATGTTGTGTTTGTGGGGATCCGATGGTTATTGAGATGCTATTTCAGATTCATTATTGATTCTATCATGTCTTTGTTATTTGTGATCTTGCATGCTTTCCATTGTTAGTAGCTATCTTGGCCAAGTAGATGCTAGCAACTCCAAGAGTTAGTATTTATGCCCGATAGTGGGTTCATGCCTCTAGTAATCTGGGGCAGTGACAGAAATCTCTAAGGTACTAGATGTGCTGTTTCTATTAGGGAGAAAACAACAATCCTTTGTTCATAGAACAATCGTATTGTTTACTTTACACGCAATGCTTAATGCAATTATCTGTTGCTTGCGACTTAATAGTGGAGGGGGTTCGGATGATAACCTGAAGGTGGATTATTAGTCATAGATGCAGTTGGATTACGGTCTATGTATAATGTTGTAATGCCCAATCAAGTCTCAAAGGAGTCAAGATGAGTAGTATATGCATGATTACTTTCTCGATGTTTGTCCATTGAACCGCTGTAATTTGTTCACCCAACATGTCATCTATCTTAAGGAGAGCCACCACTAGTGAACTATGGACCCCAGTCCTTTCTTTTATCATCAATCTTCAATCAACTATTTACTGCTTTCTGTTTACTTTCTGCAAACTATTACTTTCTTCCACACAATATGTTTAATCCTTTGTTTTCAGCAAAGCCGGTGAGATTGACAACCTCACTATAAGTTGGGGGCAGAGTTATGTGGTTGTGTTGGGCAGGTTTCCACGTTGCTGCTGGCACCGGTAGTGCGTCCTGCCAAAGTTCAGCTAGCAACACCTTGGAGGTGTTTCCTTGCTCCTACTGGATTGTTAACCTTGGTTTCATAACTGAGAGAAAACTTGCTGATGTGCTCATCATACCTTCCTCTTGGGGTTCCCCAACGAGCTCGATATATTTTGGGCCATCACTCATCACCATAATCATCAAATATAGGAGGCATATTATAGTCATAATTAATTTTCCCCTCAATAGTAGGTGGACTGAAAATAGCATAATCATCCTTGTAATCATCATATATTGGAGGTATAGTACCACCAAAGTAAATTTTCTCCTCCGTGCTTAGGGGACTAAAAATATCATGCTCATCAAAACCAGCTTCCTGAAGCTTAGACTTTTCCATAGCATTAGCAATAATGGTGTCCAAAGAGTTCATACTAACAACATTGCTATTAGCATGCAAATAAAGTTCCATAGGTTTTTTAATTTTCTCTTCAAACACTTCAGGTCCTAACTCAAGATAAATACTATAAAGCTCTCTAATTTTTGTTGTTGTTTTCCATTAAGCCTAACTAGTGAAAATAAAAACAAGAAACAAAAAGATATAATTGCAGAATCTAAAGGAAATAGCTTTGAGCACTCACACACTAGCAACAGTACTAGAAGATAGCTTACTAGCCAGAGGATGTGAGTACCTTTTACCTTACCTCCCTGGCAACGGCGCCAGAAAATAGCTTGATGTCTACGCACGCTTCTATTCTTGTAGACAATGTTGGGCCTCCAAGTGCAGAGGTTTGTAGAATAGCAGCAAGTTTCCCTTAAGTGGATCACCCATGGTTTATCGAACTCAGGGAGGAAGTCATCAAAGGTACCCCTCTCAACCAACCCTGCAATCAAGATACAAGAAGTCTCTTGTGTCCCCAACACACCCAATACACTTGTCAGGTGTATAGGTGCACTAGTTCGGCGAAGATATAGTGAAATACAAGTAATATGGATGATTATAAGTGGTAATTGCAATCTGCAATAAGAGTGGCAGCAAGTAAACATGTAACGGGACTGATTGTAAACGGTGTTTCAATGCTTAGAAACAAGGCCTAGGGATCATACTTTCACTTGTGGACACTCTCATATAGATATATTTTCTTCATTATTCTACCCTGAACTACTCTCCGGTTGGACGATGTAGGGCTATAACAGCACACCTTAAAGTTCGCATTCCCCATCTAGATAACCCCTCACTGTCGCCTTGAGCGCTAGATGGTTCCAATGAACACCACAATCTCATAGAGACATCCAACTCAAATTATACTCATGATAAGTATTTATGTAACCTTAGCCAAAGTGCCACATGGTGTGCACACTATCAACTTCACACACGTGGGGATAAGCAGAGATTAATTAAAGCACTTGAGTAGCAGAATAGATCTATAGATTACAAAGCTCATGATCTCATAAGATCATGCATAGAGAGAGAGAGATGAACACGTAGCTACCGGTAGAGCCCTTATCCTCGAGAGAGAACTACTCCCTCCTCATCATGGGAGTCAGCAACGGTGATGGAGATGGCGGTGGAGTCGATGGAGATGGCTCCAGGGGCACTTCCCCGTCCTGGCAGGTTGCCAGAACTGAGACTTCTGTCCCCCGAATCGCCTCTTCGGTGGCGGCAGTTCTGCGGAACTTTTCGTGGAATTCTAATCTGGTACTTAGGGTTTTCGTCTCGAGAGGCTTTTATAGGCGAAGAGGCAAGGTCGGTGGGCCCCCGAGGCGGCCACACCACCCCCTGGCGCGGCCTGGCCTAGCCCGCGCCACCAAGTGGTGTGGGCCCCTCGTGGCCCGTCTCCGTCTCGTCTTCTGGCTCCATGAGTCTTCTGGTAAAATAGGAACTTTGGCTTTTGTTCAGTCCAATTCCGAGAATATTTCTTTATGAGCTTTTCTGAAACCAAAAATAGCAGGAAACTGGCACTGTGGCATCTTGTTAATAGGTTAGTTCTATAAAATGTATAAAAGTATCTCAAAATGTATACAAAACATAAGATAGTTGATATAAAACAAGCATGGAGCATCAAAAATTATAGATATGTTTACGATGTATCACTAGCAAGCCCTTGAAACTGCCCTGGATGCTTGCCGTCTCGTCCTTTATGATGTTGCTGGTCCTCCCGTGCTGCCTACTTCCCATACAAGTCCAGGAAGCCTAGAATATTCATGTAAAGATTCTTCGTCAGGTGCATCACATCGATTGTAGAGCGGACATCATGCACTTTCCAATAGGGTAGCTCCCAAAATATAGATTTCTTCTTTCACATGGGTGCGTGTCCGTCAGCGTCTTTTAGAACAGGTTGTCCTCCAGGACCCTTTCCAAAGATTACATCCAAATCCTTGACCATACCAAATACATCAACACCAGTACGGGGGATAGGCTTCATCCGGGTTTCTGCCTTGCCATTGAAATGCTTGCCTTTCTTCCTTAAGGGATGACTGAGCGGAAGAAAACCACGATTGTACGGTACACATTCTTCCTACATTTATCCAGATATATACTTGCAGTCTCATCTAAACAATGCGTGCATGCATTGTATCCTTTGTTTGTCTGTCTTGAAATGTTACTAAGAGTAGGCCAATCATTGACGGTTACGAACAACAACACTTGTAGGTCAAATTCCTGCTGTTGTGCTCACCCCACACACGTACACCTAGTTTGGCCCACAACTATAAAAGTTCATCAACTAATGGCCTTAGGTACACATCAATGTCGTTGTCAGGTTGCTTCGGGCCTTGGATGAGCATTGGCATCATAATGAATTTCCGCTTCATGCACAACCAAGGAGGAAGGTTTTAGATACATAGAATCACGGGCCAGGTGCTGTGACTGCAGTTCTGCTCCCCAAAAGGATTCATGCCATCGGTACTTAGACCAAATCATAAGTTCCTTGCGTCACCAGCAAAGTCTGAGAAGTCTCTCTCGATTTTTCTCCACTGCCGACCATCAGCAGGGTGCCTCAACTTCCCGTCTTTCTTACGGTCTTCCATGTGCCATCGCAACAACTTGGCATGCTCTTTTTTCTGAACAAACGTTTCAACTGTGGTATTATAGGAGCATACCACATCACCTTGGCAGGAACCCTCTTCCTCGGTGGCTCACCCTCAACATCGTCAGGGTCATCTTTTCTGATCTTATACCGCAATGCAGTGCATACCGGGCATTTATCCATATTCTCGTACTTCTCACCGCGGTAGAGGATGCAGTCATTAGGGCATGCATGTATATTCTGCACGTCTAATCCTAGAGGGCAGACAAGCTTCTTTGCTTCGTACGTACTGGAGGGCAATTCGTTATTTCTTGGAAGCAGCTTCTTCATTATTTAGTAACTTTTCAAATCCCGAGTCAGTCACACCGGTATCTGCCTTGCACTTCAGCAATTCCAGTGTGCTACCCAGCTTCTTCTGGCTATCTTCACAAGTTGGGTACAACAATTTGTTGTGGTCCTATAACATCCGCTCGAACTGCAACCTCTCCTTTTTGTGTCGCAATCTCTCTTTGCATTAGAAATGACCCGACCAAGATCATCAGCGGGCTTATCTAGTTCCCATTCTTCACCCCCCTTCTTCTTCATTGTCTTCCATTGCGGTATCAGCGTATTCATAGAACATAGATCGGTAGTTGTCATCATCGTTCTCTTCTTGATCGCCGTCTTCCATCATAACCCCTCTTTCGCCGTGCTTGGTCCAAACATTATAGCCGGACATGAAATCGGACCGAAACAGGTGGCTCTGGATGACTCTTGAGGAAGTGTGAGCCTACTCATTTCGACATTCAACACATAGACAACACATAAAACCATCCCGCTGCTTGTTCGCCTCGGCCACAAGGTGAAAAGAACGCACGCATTCTCTGTAAATGTCAGAGCGTCGGTCACCGTACATCCATGGATGACTCATCTGCATCATACAACCATATATATCAAACAGTGCTCAAATTAGTACCGTGAGGTCTAAATAATAAAATAGTTGCTAACATTTTAGGACACTTCGAAACAAAGAGGGGAAACCTTAAGTGTGGCTCGGGCACCTCATATCATGTTTGTCTTGTGTGAACTCAAGTGGCATCGCTCTCACAGGCATTTCATCGAGCATCTCTAGTGCATAAGAGAAAAAAACCTAGCACAAACTTTGCCACACCGTCCCCCATGAAAAAATAGAGGAGATAGAATGTGCCATATATATAGGACTAGCCCATTGGTCCCGGTTTGAGATACAAACCAGGACTAATGGGTGTGCCAGGGCCGCACAGCAGGCACCAGACCCTTTAGTCCTGGTTTGTATCTCAAATCGGGACCAAAGGCCTCTTATGTGCCAGGAGAAGTGATTTCAGGAGTTCTGGTCGTCTGGTTCGGCCCATTAGTCCCGGCCCCAGCCACGGCCGGGACTAATGGCCCGAACCAAAGATCCTTTTTCTACTAGTGTGTACCAGCTGGGCCTTCTCAAGTTTTTTTCTTTTTCTTAGACAATCGGACCGGTCTTTTTAGAATTATATCAAGGTAAAGAAATCTTGCAAATAAATGTTGCGCTGGGCATGGATATTTTGTATATTCATTGAACAGTCTCACCTTGCCCCTTACATGAGTTCCACTGGTTTATATGTTTTCACACATCGCCTAGAATCAACTTGCGCCCTTACTCCGTAATTGGTGTAAATAGGTTCGGTTAAAGATAAGAAAAATATCCAGCTCTAGACCGTCTATGCGAATTGGAGGTTTCTCGGTGCAGCGCATTAACAATTGGGAAACGATACAGTACTCCCGAGGATCGCTTGTTTCTATTCCCCGGGTGGAGTTGTCGCTATGGTTAGCTGGAGAAACCGGGCCCACCCACCTTCGTTTCATCTCGTTTTTCTCCGGGCCGCAAACAGTCCACCTTTCTATTCCTCTGCCGCACGTACGATCTCCGGCGACCTGCGCACACGCCCGCCTCGGTTGCGGCCAGTGCTGCCCACATCCCACTGCCAGCACGCCGCCGTGGCCGCTGCCCAACTTCTCGCCGCTGGCTCAACGTGCCCCTTGTCGTGCGCTGCCGCCCCAACCTCTCGCCGCTGCCTTGGCGTGCCCCTTGCGGTGCGGCGCCGCTGCCCTGGCCAACCGGCAGTGCTTCTCTGCAGCTTCCTGAGCGCTGGCTCGTCGTGGCCCTAGCCGCGCTGCCGCTGCCTTGTACGCACGCCGCCGGTTTGGATTTGCTACACGTGGTCGACGTCGCCGCTACATACGGCATCGGGTGTGCCACCCTGGTGGTATTTGTGCCGGTGGTGTTTCCGTCGTCGTCCTAGCTACATGAAGGTCAACGACGCTGCTACGTACTGCCAACATCGCTGCTACTTACGGCGTCGAGGTTTGCTACATAGGATTGGCAGCGCTACTACGTGCGGATGACAACGATGCTACACGTGGCGTCGGGTTTTGCTACATGCAGCAAGCGGCGGTGCTACAAGCGTGTCTTTTGAGTTTTGCTACGAGATCTTCGGCGAGATGTCCAGCGAAGTCGTGGTTGCTACAATATAAGTTTCTTTTGCTACCAGCGTTTTGTGTTTTTACTACAATCATGCAAAGTTTTTGCTACCAGGTCTTCAGAGACTTCTGAGTCTCCGGCTAGTGCAACGTTGGTTCTGTTATATTAGCACAACATTTTTGCTACTTTAGCACAGCATTTTTGCTACAAAGTCCCCGGCGAGGTCTCCCAGCGAAAGTGTCAGGCGATTCTCCGACAAAGTCGATTTTGCTACGTTAGTTCAATTTTTTTTGCTACATGGGCTCCGGCGAGATCTAGTATGTCTGTTATTTTTTGGATCGGACGGTCTTCTGCTACATGTAGCAAAAACGGCGCTATATGTAGCAAAGGCGGGACAGTTTTGTAGCAAAAGCTGGTTTTTAGGCATAAAAGGGGTGGACACGTGGTTGGCTAGGACCCGGGGAGGAAAATCATTGATCCCTCGGCGGACGCGTAGTAGTGCCCTTAACAATTTTTCTAGTCTCTTATAAAAAATAAAAAAATAACAATACTTTAATATGGGTGGATATATCCCTCCCTTTTTCTCTCTTGTTTATCCTCGCTGTTCCGAAGGATGGATAACGCCGCTTTCGTCTCCATGAATAATAGGCGTGATCATCGTGGACAGCTTGGTTTGCTCGGGGTCCATGACGCGACCGGGACCGCTACTCGCCTAGTCCTATACTATTCAGTGCACGTGACAAGTCAGCGACGGATCATGCGTTCGGTGCCTACCCGACCCGTACTACGTCTCTAGATCTGGCGCATGCTGGATGTTGGTGAGATAGGGTTGATGGTGGGAAATTCGATCGTCTTATGATCGATCAGTGTCACGTACGGCACCTACTGGCATGGCCTCATGGTTATGGGTATATGCTAGACACGCCGGGCGAGCTAGCACCGCGATCACTCCACGGGCAGTAACCGCATAGAAGCACTCGAAGCTGATACTCGGCCGGGCCGGGCGGGTGCGGCCGAGAGTGGCTGATGATACAACGGGGCGGGGCCCGAGCTGCGCAACCCCCAACCACCTGCTAGTACCACCAAACACGGCAACGCCGTGCTCGTGCAGTAGTACTGGAGTGAAGACCTGTATCGGTGGCTCGGAAAGTCTTGATGGCCGATACCGTGTGTTTGACACGGCGCAGCGCTAGCTAGCTGCCACACCGGACGGGGCCGTTGCTTTCCGTCGACATAGCACGTTCCAGAGTTGGGCGATCGACGAAAGGGACTTTGCGCGCAGAGTTGCATTGGTCGGGGTCTCCGTTGGGTTGCTCGATCATAATTTCTACACGTACGGGCCGGGGGTGGTTGCTGCGTCAACGATCCATCAATAGGAGTACCACCGTACGTCCTGCTACTACGTTGATGCCGACGGCTTTACCTGAATGTAATAACAACCCGCCGATAGATCCAGTGAAGGACTGACAGTGAGGATTATTCTAGCTCGCTGCCCGCTCCACTCTAACTAAGCAAACGGCCCCTGTATAGATAACACCGACGTCTGCTTTTTTCGTACAGAGCTCCAGCACAAGGTGTCCCATTTCTCTCTCATTTTTTATTAATTTGTTTTTATGATTTTTTAGAATGGGTAGAGTAAACATGCAGCTACACATCCCAAAAAATCGAGGAGAAAAAAATAAAAAATGAGAGAGAAATCGGCTACCTCGTTTTGCATGCATTGTAGCACTGCGCAAGATAAAGTGGAACGGAGGGAGTACCTGCCACCAAACACCGTACAGCAAGATCGATCGATCGACCACGTGTGTTTGTGTCTTGCAAATGTCGATGTTAACCATAACTTATCTAAATTAAAACTGTGTTAAAAAGCCCTTAACGCAGATTAGTAGAGAGTGCCTTAGTAAAACATCCGGTAGCTATATGTGTTGTCTTTGTATGAAATACGGGTTTAATAGAGAGATATGTCACTACATGAATGGATGAACATGCCGACGGCTGGTCGCTACGCCGACGGCCAAACGTCGGGGCTGTCGGCGTAGACCGTGACGAGGCCAGCCCCGCCAAGCAGCTATCGGCGTAGAATTTGCCCACGGCGTATCCTATGCAACGCCGACGGCTGCCCACAGCGTAGCTATTTTTCCTTTTATCTCATCAAATTTGAAAAATCATAACTAAATCATTCTAATTTGGAAAAATACAAATAATATATCAAAATTTGCAAAAAAATAAGATCTATCTATCTACACTCAAATATTACACATTTGTAAATAAAAATTAAGTGAAACATAAAACATTATATATAGTTTAAAACGGACATAAGAAATTCAGAAACGATCCAAACAATGCGAAACCTTCGCGTGTTGTCATATTATGTGACATAGTTAGAAGGAAAATATCAAACTTGGTATATTGATTATGTCTCAAAAAACCTTCACAAAATGACCTATCTCATTCGAGGTTTCTTGGCTTTCGGGTCAAATGACCAAAATTATGGCTAGAATCAAGACATAGTTTATGATAATGTGTCCATGTGCATACATGTGTATAATTGGATGGCGAACAATGTTGCAGGAGGAAGTTTTCATTTTCATCGCACCAAAATGGCATTTTCCATTTTCCGAGCACAAAAAGGGGGGTTGTGAAGCAACCACCAAATGGCTAATTCAAAATGCTACCACCACATTTTACAAAAATATTGGACCACCTTATATGGATAATATCCCAATAAGGGACCTGAAACCTTTCCGTTCACTCCTGGTGAAAAATACAAATTCCTGTCAAATCACTAGGAAGTGGGTCAGATATGAACTACAGGTACATGATCCGATGATCATGTTTTTTTTACAAAAATCAATTTTAGGTTCACAATATGATATTTTATCAAAGATCCAATGCTAGCGAGTCTCGGCCCCGAGCTAAGAACCTTCATGCCCGTCGTTCGACAAAGTTTGACGATAGTTTGAAACGGGTATAAACAATTCAAAAACGATCGAAACAATGCGAAACTTTCGCGTGGTGTCATATTATGTGACATAGTTACAAGAAAAATATCAAACCTTCTATATTGATTATGTCTGAAAAAAACTTCACAAAATGACTTATCTCACTCGAGGTTTCTTGGCTTTCGGATCAAAAGGCCAATGTTATGGCTAGAATCAAGGCATATTTTGTGATAATGTGCTCATATTGTGCATACACATGCATCATGGGATGGCGAACAATGTTGCAGAAGGAAGTTTTCATTTTTGTCGCACCAAAAAGGCATTTTCCATTTTCCGAGCAAAAAAAAGGGGGAGTTTTGTGAAGCAACCACCAAATGGCTAATTCAAAATGGTACCGCCACATTTTACAAAAATACTAGATCACCTTATATGGAAAATGTCCCAATAGGGGGATCTGAAACTTTTCCGTCCATCCTTGGTGAAAAGGACAAATTCCTGCCGAATCGGTAGAAAGTGGGTTAGATATGAACTACAGGTACATGATCCGATGCTTATTTTTTTTATAAAAATCATTTTTAGGTTCAAAATATGCTATTTTATCAAATATCCAATGCAAGTTTAGCGAGGCTCGACCCCGAGCTAAGAATCTTCATGCCCGCCGTTCGACAAAGTTTGACGATAGTTTAAAACGGGCATAAAAAATTAGAAAACGATCGAAACAATGCAAAACCTTTGCGTGGTGTCATATTATGTGACATAGTTATAAGGAAAAATATCAAAGCTTCTATATTGATTATGTCTGAAAAAACCTTCACAAATGACCTATCTCACTCGAGGTTTCATGGCTCTCGGGTAAAATGACCAATGTTATGGCTAGAATCAAGGCATAGTTTGTGATAATATGCCCATATTATGCATACATGTGCATCATGATATGGAGAACAATGTTGCAGGAGGAAGTTTTCATTTTCGTCGCACCAAAAAGGCATTTTCCATTTTCCGAGCACAAAAAAGGGGAAGTTTTGTGAAGCAACCACCAAATGGCTAATTCAAAATGCTACCGCCACATTTTAGAAAAATACTAGATCACCTTATATGGACAATGCCCCAACAGGAGGATCTGAAACCTTTCCGTCCACCCCTGGTGAAAAAGACAAATTCCTGCCGAATCGGTAGGAAGTGGGTCAGATATGAACTATAGGTACATGATCCGATGCTCATATTTTTGTACAAAACTCATTTTTAAGTTCACCATATGCTATTTTATCAAAGATCAAATGCAAGTTTAGCGAGGCTCGACCCCGAGCTAAGAATCTTCATGCCCGCCGTTCGACAAAGTTTGACGATAATTTAGAACGGGCATAAAAAATTCAAAGATGATCGAAACAATGCAAAACCTTCGTGTGGTGTCATATTATGTGACATAATTACAAGGAAAAATATGAAACCAGCTATATTGATTATGTCTAAAAAAACCTTCACAAAATGACTTATCTCACTCGAGGTTTCATGGTTTTCGGGTCAAATGACCAATGTTATGGTTAGAATCAAGGCATAATTTGTGATAATGTTCCCATATTGTGCATATATGTGCATCATGGGATGGAGAATAATGTTGCAGGAGGAAGTTTTCATTTTCGTCGCACCAAAAAGGCATTTTCCATTTTCCGAGCACAAAAAAGGGGAGTTTTGTGAAGCAACCACCAAATGGCTAATTCAAAATGCTACCACCACATTTAAAAAAAAATAGACCAGCTTATATGCACAATGTCCCAATAGGGGGATCTGAAACCTTTCCGTCCACCCCAGGTGAAAAAGACAAATTCCTGCCGAATTAGTAGGAAGTGGGTTAGATATGAACTATAGGTACATGATCCGATACTCATGTTTTTTTACAAAGACATTTTTAGATTCACAATATACTATTTTATCAAAGATTCAATGCAAGTTTAGCGAGGCTCGACCCGAGCTAAGAATCTACATGCCGGCTGTTCGACAAAGTTTGACGATAGTTTTAAACGGGTATAAAAAATTTAAAAACTGAAAGGATAGAGGTGTCGCCTAGAGGGGGGTGAATAGGCAATTTCAAAACTATTACGGTTTTGGCTTGATAGAATGCGGAATTAAACTAACGTTTATTTTACAAGCACAAAACCTAAATACACTAGGCTCAACTAAGTGCACCAACAACAAGATAAGCTAAGCAATATAGCACAAGATAAATATACCACAAGTGATAAGCAAGATATAAGTACTTCAAGCTCGATGGCTATCACAAGGAAAGTAAGCTCGGGTATAGAGATAACCGAGGCACGTGGAGACGAAGATGTATTCCCGTGTTCCCTTACAAGTAAGGTACGTCACGTTGGAGAGGTGTGGGATTCCACGAAGGATTTCCCAACGCCACGAAGGCTCACCTTCTTCTCCGAGTCTATCCCACGAAAGAATAGGCCCTTTCCTTATGGCTAGCTTTTCCTCCACTCCGGAGATGGCAAGCTCCACAACCACTTCACAAGCTCCACGAAGGAGAAGCCCTGGTCTCTTCACAATCTTCCACGAAGAGGACACCACGGCACCAACCGCCAAGACAACTAGGAGGTCACCCTCCAAGAGCAACAAGCTCACGGTCTCTCACTTGAACAAATCGTAGTGGAGAGCTCAACACTTATGCAAGAATGCAAAGCAAGAACACCAAGGGCATTCAAATCCCTCACTCTCAAATCCCACCAAAGCAACAAGTGCTAGGGAGGAATTAGAGAGGAAGAACAATGGTGGAAGTCAACCAATGACTCCAAGATCTAGATCCAATGGGTTCCCCTCACTTAGAGGAGGAATTGATTGGTGGGGATTGTAGATCTAGATCTCCTCTTCCAAAGCCCTCAAAAAGATGCAAGAATCATAGGAGGGAAGGGAGAGGAAGCAAGCTCAAGAGGTTCAACAATGGAGGTCAATTTCGTGGTCAAGAACCACCAAAAACGTTGGGGGAAGAACCCCCTTTTATAGGGAAAAGCAAATATGGCCAATGGAGAGAAAACAGCGAAAACTCGGTTCCAAAGTCGGTTGGACCGGCCCCAGAATCGGGAAACTCGGTCCCCAGGCCAGACGACCGACCTACAAACCGAAATACCTCTGTTTGCCAACCCGAAATAGACTCGGTCGTGAAAACCGGAAAACGCGGTCTGAGATCCGGTCTACCGGAGCTGGAACCGGACCGTCCGATGTGGGGCTCGGTTGAACCGGATCCACAACCGGGATGAAACTGACTTCACCAAAAACGCAATAACTTTTGCATCCGGACTCCGATTTCGATGATCTTGGGCTTGTTTTGATGAGGAAAACAAGATCTACAATATGGTGCATGAAAACATCATAGTCCAACAAAGGAAGATAGAACCAAATGAGGAAAGGTATGGAGCCTCCCTATAAGAAGAACCGGTAAAACCTTCAAACTCGAAAACGCCATATAAGATGCATACGAATTCCGTTTTCGATGAACTTGGGCTTGTTGAAGAGCTAGAAACAAGCTCAAGAACCTCACATAGAGAAAATACCAAGAAGCAACAAAATAGGAAGATGCAAAGTATGCAAAGGATTGAGCTCCCTATGACGATGTGATCAAGTTACCCAACCGAAAGCCCCTCTTGATAGTGCGGCTATCTATCCTATAACCCGGTCTCCCAACAATCACCTTGAGACCGGTAAAAGGAAAACCTAGCAAGGACATACCTTTGCCTTGCGCATCCCGCTTGATCTTGATGACAACGCTTCAAGCTCCATCCAAGCCGGAATGCATCACTTGATCATTGTTGCTTCGTGAAGATTCATAATTTGCTCCCCCATACACCACTATGGGATAGCTTCATTAGGACACATCTTCACATGTCCATTTTCACCAATATAGACGGCAAGATTCAGGCAAATGATCTTCTCGAGATTCTTATCTTGAACTTGCCCTTCTCAACCTTGATGGCGATCACCACTTGATGCCATCCTCTCATGGGCTATTGAGATCTTCACTTTTGAAGCATGCCCATGGAAAGATACCTATCCCATATATAAAACACAAAGGAACATATATAATGGGTTAGTTCATGATGCATAAATGACAAGGCATACCACACCACAAGATCCATGTGGTACATTATTTATGCTTCATGCGTTAACCAACTTGAAATCACTCTTCACTCTTTGCATTGGTCAACCAAGAGTCTTCTCATGCTCCATCTCAATATCTTGAGGTACATAAGGAATTCTTCATTTGATTACATGCTCTAAATCTTAGTCAACCATAGCTCAACTAATGAGGCTATCATGACACAGGCTTCGAGACATATCTTGAATTCTTCTATTGAGATCACACTCTCAAGATCTTGAACATATCATATTCTTCTCTTCAATTTGATGATCTTGATGCCAAAACTCAAGGTATATCTTTATCTTCATGGCATCCATACTTGAATCCAACACATGAACTACAAGCATGACCTATGGAATATTCCTTCATATAAAACTCAATGAAAACATTAGTCCATTGGGATTGTCATTAATCACCAAAACCACACATAGGGGCAATTACCCTTTCAATCTCCCCCATTTTGGTAATTGATGACAATCACAACAAGAGGGTTTATATAATGAATATTAGAAACAAGTACGCAACTTATCCGAGAATAAGTTGTATACAAGAGGTTGTATTTGATATGGTTAAGTAACACAAAGATACTAGCCCATATCAAAACTGCTTCTACTCACACAAACTACAACTAATGCAAGAGATGTGAGTAGAACCAACATATATAGAGCAAACCCCCCCCCCACAATATATGCACGTGTGATGAACTTGAATTTCATTGCATACATTGTCAAGCATAACCTTTGGGAGAGTTTCCACTATATATTCAACCATGCAATACATAATAAAGATGAAATGCATGAAAGGCAAACACTTAAGAACAAACCAATCTTAAGTAGAAAACATTTCCCTTAAAACCCTCTAAACTTCTCCCCCATTGACAACAAGTGCCAAAATGGATGACAAAGTTAGAAGGCCAATATAGTTCAAGTTCCTCCCAAGGTGTGCATTTCTCATAATATGAGTGAAATCATATGCACATATCCAATGACGAATACTTGGAGGAAATCAACTATATTTAGGATCAAATATGGCTAAAAGGATAACAAGGTGAAGAAACTTCAATGGATGAAGCAAGCAATCAAAAGATCCAAATAATCAAGTGGACAAGTAGTTCTCTAAATGAAATAAGGAAGCCCCCCAAGGTTTGTGCATAAATTAGTTGTTTCATTTGAATACAATATGCACAAACATGGAATCCTCACTCCCTTTATATCATTTAGAACACAACCAAGATACAATGAGTAGAGATATAAATCAATACACTTGTCAAGACAAGATTAAGTCCAAAAGAAACCAAATATGAGATATGAGTGCATGAAGATGCAATGAAAGTAAACCGAGCACTCATAAATCAAGACCTTACCAAAACCATTAAAAACTAAGCGGATAAGTGAGATGGTTGGCAAAAGGCAAGGATATCAAGGCGAGAGATTAAAACTCTTGTGTATATAAGTTTCTAATTGGGAAATCATGGGAATAATCCACAAAGAAACATCCACACATAAGAGGTTAATAAAGATAAGAAAACATGATATCCAAGAGGAAGTCATAAGATATACCAAAAAAATGATATTTTTCTTAAGTGCATATATATAGCCCATGGCTCTATTTTCTCTTATGGTATATCAATGAACTTCACCAAAGAAAAAGAAAACCTCAAAAACATCACAACTAACACTAAGGGAACTAATGCTAGTTGGGATATTTTGAGAAAGGCAACAAGTATCAAAAGGAAGGATTCAATGCAATTTCAACAATATTGCACATGAGAGTACGTTGAGGAATTGATATGCAATAAATTGCTAGAAGGCATATTTGGGATTGGTGAAGCATGAAAATTATTTTATATACTCCCCATTATATGCATCATCTCAAATTACTCACATAAGCAATAAGGATAGAAAAGTATTTTAAAGATCCTTGCAAGAACCGCAACATTTACAAACAAATAAAATCATGCCAAGATGCAACCTACAAGAGATTGGATGGAAGAATAGTATGCATGAATAAGATACTTGTTACCGAGATAGCAATGGTATGACGTAGTAGATAAGAATTCTTTGATCATCCTAGCTTGGCTCCAATTATCATGTGGTGACAACACGTTCCTTATAGATAAGACAAGCATCCATTGCATCTCCAATGTACCTAAAACAATATTCAAGTACATCTTGGTCCCCAAACTTATTGGGTCCAAAGTGGTTAGACTAACCACAACACATAGGACATACTCCATAAAAATATGTGCATATTTAGAGATGAAATTTGAATTTCATGCACATCATAGCCGTTTAAGGATTTGATGGAGTATACCCTATATATTGGATCAAAGAAAGCAAAACATGATATAAGATATCCATTTAGTAAACATGCATGCACGAGACTTTCAAGAACCAATGAATATAGAATTTGGACAAAACACCAAAATATTCAAGAAGGCATACAAGGTGTGACAAAACACATTTGCTATCCAAACTATATCAAAGAATCAAATCAACACAAGATTTGTTCAACAAAGTTTAACAAATGAACTAAGCAAAAACTATTGAGCATAAAAGATGAGATAAAAAACATAAATGCTCAAAGATTTATCTCATTCAAGCAAATAACATAGAGAAGAAAGAATGAGATAACAAACTCCCAAGAGAGCAAGGTTTCAACAAATAAACCAAACCCTTAACACTTTTCACAATGGCACAAGGTTCCGAGAAGAAAATGTTTGTCTTCCAATAAAATCACATTTGATGATAATCAAAACACCATCAAAGAGATGTTCAAAAGCCAAGGAAGACAATGGGAGCCACAACAATTTTTGTAAAGACAAGCTAGAAGAAGAGGTATTTATACTCAAGGGAGAAATCTAGCCGTTTGTAGCATTTTCTGCGAAACTCGGTTTTAAGTTTGGTTGGACCGGACCACACACCAGACCGCCCGGTGTGCAGCCCGGTCAACCGGAATCCAAACCGGGATGCTCACTGTGTGTGAGCCCGGATAGACTCGGTATATGAAACCGAGAATCCCGGTTTGGGTTTGGTTGACCGGAACTGGTACCGGACCGCCCGGTGTACAACCCGGTCAACCATAATCCAAACCGGGATGCTCACTGTGAGTGAGCCCAGATAGACTCGGTATATGAAACCGAGAATCCTGGTTTGGGTTCGATTGACCGGGACTGGTACCGGACCGTCCGGTCTGGGAACCGGTTCAACCGGCCTGAGAACCGAATTTGGCAAAGATGTTATCAAACTTAGATTTCTTTCTTCTCTCGATAGAGATAAGCATTTGAGGAAGGCCACACTAAGAATTTCTTACTCAAGCAAAGACCGAAAAGACGACCAATAAAAGCTTCTAACAAGAAAATAGGACCTTGTTTGAGCTAACATGCCACCTAGATACAAGATAATCAACAATATCAACTCTAAGTGGCACCACCTCATGTTCACATTTCCTAGGATTGTGATATGCAAAAGAAGCATATTACTCCCCCATAATGTGGTATCCAATTTTTTCTTAATAAGAGGAAAAACAACCTCAACTAGAAATAATTAATGGACATTTAGAATTTGAATTTCTCATGAGTATGACACACCACATAGTGACTAGATAATCTTGCAATATCAATACTAAGTGGTAGTACTCATGTACACACATTTTAAGGTATGAGAGATGCGCGAGGCATATCACACCCCCAAAATGGGATGTTCCATTATCCACTCAAAAAGAGCCAAAAAAGATATCATCAAGATGCATTAGAGGTTCAAAGCAAAACACACAAGTAAATGATGTGCCAAACACATAGACATACTTGAATACACAAAAGAAGCAAGCATGAGGCACAACAAATACAAACACATACTTGGTACAAAACCAAAACATGTAAAGGGGCAAGTAACTTTCAATATAAAAGAGTTGAGTTCGAGTTACCGCAAAGAGGCACATTGGGTATATGGTAGGGAGATGATAATCCTTATAACTTGGCTTTATAAAATATAATATATGAAGATCCCTTAATTCTTCATGAGTTAGCCAAGTCTCCAACACCTATTGATCAAGTTTGAGCTTGTTGGTCCCCAACTAAGTTGGGTCCTAAGAGGTTAGTCACAATAGGCTTGGCAACCCAAATGGTTCGTTTCTTGACACCACTTTGAGTTCCAACAAACTTGGCAAACACATTGCCATCCTTATCCGTCCCAAGAGAATAATAATCATCAACAATGATAGGGTTAGATAAGGTACCATTTGAACATGAAGAGGCCAAGTGCCCCTTCTCACGACATATGTAGCAACAAGTGCTCCCCTTTCTCTTCTTCATTAATTTCTTGGCTTGGGGAGCCTTATCTTATTCTTCTTGGGAAGTGGCCTAGCTTCAACTTGAGGTTGAGATTGGGCTTGACCTTGAACTTGTGGCCACTTCCCTTGTTTCTTCTCACTCAAGTGTTTTTTCTTCAATGGACAAGATCTTACATGATGTCCTTTAACCTTGCACTTGAAGCAAATAATCTTGGCCAAATCCTTGACTTGGTCTTGGATATTCTTCTTGTTGCTCTTGGACTTGTTCTTATTATTGGAGTTGAATCCAAGTCCTCTTTTATCATTGGGGTATTTTTGCACACTCAAAATATTATCGAGTGTGGATTTGACTTCATGACTCTTTTCCAAGTCTTTCTTCAAAGAAGTGACTTGGGCCTTGAGCTCTTTTATTTCCTCTACATGGTTAGTAGAAATAGAGGTACTAGAGGAAGTAAAAGATTCATTGTTAGAGCAACAAGGCAAATCAAGTAATCCAACACAAGGTTTATCACTAGTATGACTAGAAGGATCACTAGGACTAACACATGGCAAAATAGCATTTTGAGTAGAAGTTGTGCTAATGTCCAAAAGAGGCTCACAAGATGTTACCTTAGTGATACTTGCCTCATGAGCTAATTTTAGCCCATCATAGGAGATTAGAAGATCATTATGAGAGGCCAAGAGTTTTTCATGACTTTTTTCCAATTTCCCATAATTGCTAGTTAGAAACTCAAGTTGAGCCCTTAGCTCAACATTCTCCTTTAGGGTAGATGCTTCACAAGAAGTAGAGTTAGTAGCACTAGCATCATTAATAGATTTTTCCTTTTAAAGCTCATAAGATTCAATTTTTTGTATGAGGAAACAATTAGTGTGCTTCTCCTCAGCAATCTCTTGCTTAAGGAGATTGAATCTCCGACTCCCATCATCAAGTTGGAAATCCAACTCCTCTATGGTTTCCGTTTGTTTAGTTATGGTGTCCATAACGTGTTTGATACAAGCAACGGCCTTACTATTACCACGAAGAGAGGTACACAAAAAGGTCAGCTCAAGCACAAGAGCTCTAGTATCCTCATCAAGGTCATCATCACTATCATCATTATCATTGCTATTATCTAGAGAAGAGATGTTGGGATCCAAAGTAGGAGATACCTTTGATCCTCTTGCCATAAGGCACATGTGAGCACGGGAGGATGAAGATGAGGATATTCTTGAATCTTCATTCATGATCGTGTCTTGCTCCATAGGGTGTTTGATTTCCTCTACATTGTTAGATACACAACTAGAGGAAATAGAAGCATTTTGTTTATTGGAACAAGACAAATCAAGCATATCATCTACACTAGTACTCAAATAATTTCTAGACAATATGCAAGGACTAGCAACACAAGGGGATATAAAATTATCGTTGCAAGAAGTGCTTAAGTCCAAACTCTCTACACCATTATCATTTATAGAACATGAATCATTGGTGTGAAGAGAACCACTACCATCATTACATATGATTTCTCCACTCACCATGCCATTACCTTGTGACTTGTCACATGTAGGTGAGGTGAAGGGAATTGAAATCTCATCGCGGTCGGAGGTGGAAGCCACTTGGAGCTCTTCATGATGTGAAGGAGAAGAGAGCTCCTCGGAGATACCACCGACCCTATGAGAAATGGACCCACCAAATATTTCTTTAAGCTTGGTCCACATCTCATGAGATGACTTGCGCTTTACATTTGTCAAGAACAAATTAACTATGGGGCTCAAGGAGAAAATAAGCTCATTAGATACTTGAGCTTCGAGATGTAAATTTTTCTCATCCTCTAAAGATAGATTTTGAGGATCCATCGGAGGAGAAAAACCTACATCTAGAAAATTCTCAATATTTGGACACAAGGTCCAAAGATTACAAAGCAAGCAATTTCTCCACAAAATATAATTTGTGCCATCAAAGATAATTGTGTCATTGTGCACTATGCTACTAGTCGACATCTTTACACTCTCAGCGGTGAAGCCTAAACAAGGAGAAACCTTGCTCTGATACCAATTGAAAGGATAGAGGTGTCGCCTAGAGGGGGGTGAATAGGCAATTTCAAAACTATTACGGTTTTGGCTTGATAGAATGCGGAATTAAACTAACGTTTATTTTACAAGCACAAAACCTAAATACACTAGGCTCAACTAAGTGCACCAACAACAAGATAAGCTAAGCAATATAGCACAAGATAAATATACCACAAGTGATAAGCAAGATATAAGTACTTCAAGCTCGATGGCTATCACAAGGAAAGTAAGCTCGGGTATAGAGATAACCGAGGCACGCGGAGACGAAGATGTATTCCCGTGTTCCCTTACAAGTAAGGTACGTCACATTGGAGAGGTGTGGGATTCCACGAAGGATTTCCCAACGCCACGAAGGCTCACCTTCTTCTCCGAGTCTATCCCACGAAAGAATAGGCCCTTTCCTTATGGCTAGCTTTTCCTCCACTCCGGAGATGGCAAGCTCCACAACCACTTCACAAGCTCCAAGAAGGAGAAGCCCTGGTCTCTTCACAATCTTCCACGAAGAGGACACCACGGCACCAACCGCCAAGACAACTAGGAGGTCACCCTCCAAGAGCAACAAGCTCACGGTCTCTCACTTGAACAAATCGTAGTGGAGAGCTCAACACTTATGCAAGAATGCAAAGCAAGAACACCAAGGGTATTCAAATCCCTCACTCTCAAATCCCACCAAAGCAACAAGTGCTAGGGAGGAATTAGAGAGGAAGAACAATGGTGGAAGTCAACCAATGACTCCAAGATCTAGATCCAATGGGTTCCCCTCACTTAGAGGAGGAATTGATTGGTGGGGATTGTAGATCTAGATCTCCTCTTCCAAAGCCCTCAAAAAGATGCAAGAATCATAGGAGGGAAGGGAGAGGAAGCAAGCTCAAGAGGTTCAACAATGGAGGTCAATTTCGTGGTCAAGAACCACCAAAAACGTTTGGGGGAAGAACCCCCTTTATAGGGAAAAGCAAATATGGCCAATGGAGAGGAAAACAGCGAAAACTCGGTTCCAAAGTCGGTTGGACCGGCCCCAGAATCGGGAAACTCGGTCCCCAGGCCAGACGACCGACCTACAAACCGAAATACCTCTGTTTGCCAACCCGAAATAGACTCGGTCGCGAAAACCGGAAAACCCGGTCTGAGATCCGGTCTACCAGAGCTGGAAACCGGACCGTCCGATGTGGGGCTCGGTTGAACCGGATCCACAACCGGGATGAAACTGACTTCACCAAAAACGCAATAACTTTGCATCCGGACTCCGATTTCGATGATCTTGGGCTTGTTTTGATGAGGAAAACAAGATCTACAATATGGTGCATGAAAACATCATAGTCCAACAAAGGAAGATAGAACCAAATGAGGAAAGGTATGGAGCCTCCCTATAAGAAGAACCGGTAAAACCTTCAAACTCGAAAACGCCATATAAGATGCATACGAATTCCGTTTTCGATGAACTTGGGCTTGTTGAAGAGCTAGAAACAAGCTCAAGAACCTCACATAGAGAAAATACCAAGAAGCAACAAAATAGGAAGATGCAAAGTATGCAAAGGATTGAGCTCCCTATGACGATGGTGATCAAGTTACCCAACCGAAAGCCCCTCTTGATAGTGCGGCTATCTATCCTATAACCCGGTCTCCCAACAATCACCTTGAGACCGGTAAAAGGAAAACCTAGCAAGGACATACCTTGCCTTGCGGCATCCCGCTGATCTTGATGACAACGCTTCAAGCTCCATCCAAGCCGGAATGCATCACTTGATCATTGTTGCTTCGTGAAGATTCATAATTTGCTCCCCCATACACCACTATGGGATAGCTTCATTAGGACACATCTTCACATGTCCATTTTCACCAATATAGACGGCCAAAGATTCAGGCAAATGATCTTCTCGAGATTCTTATCTTGGAACTTGCCCTTCTCAACCTTGATGGCGATCACCACTTGATGCCATCCTCTCATGGGCTATTGAGATCTTCACTTTTGAAGCATGCCCATGGAAAGATACCTATCCCATATATAAAACACAAAGGAACATATATAATGGGTTAGTTCATGATGCATAAATGACAAGGCATACCACACCACAAGATCCATGTGGTACATTATTTATGCTTCATGCGTTAACCAACTTGAAATCACTCTTCACTCTTTGCATTGGTCAACCAAGAGTCTTCTCATGCTCCATCTCAATATCTTGAGGTACATAAGGAATTCTTCATTTGATTACATGCTCTAAATCTTAGTCAACCATAGCTCAACTAATGAGGCTATCATGACACAGGCTTAGAGACATATCTTGAATTCTTCTATTGAGATCACACTCTCAAGATCTTGAACATATCATATTCTTCTCTTCAATTTGATGATCTTGATGCCAAAACTCAAGGTATATCTTTATCTTCATGGCATCCATACTTGAATCCAACACATGAACTACAAGCATGACCTATGGAATATTCCTTCATATAAAACTCAATGAAAACATTAGTCCATTGGGATTGTCATTAATCACCAAAACCACACATAGGGGCAATTACCCTTTCAATCTCCCCCATTTTGGTAATTGATGACAATCACAACAAGAGGGTTTATATAATGAATATTAGAAACAAGTACGCAACCTTATCCGAGAATAAGTTGTATACAAGAGGTTGTATTTGATATGGTTAAGTAACACAAAGATACTAGCCCATATCAAAAAACTGCTTCTACTCACACAACTACAACTAATGCAAGAGATGTGAGTAGAACCAACATATATAGAGCAAACCCCCCCCCCCACAATATATGCACGTGTGATGAACTTGAATTCATTGCAACATTGTCAAGCATAACCTTTGGGAGAGTTTCCACTATATATTTCAACCATGCAATACATAATAAAGATGAAATGCATGACAGGCAAACACTTAAGAACAAACCAATCTTAAGTAGAAAACATTCCCCTTAAAACCCTCTAAACTTCTCCCCCATTGACAACAAGTGCCAAAATGGATGACAAAGTTAGAAGGCCAATATAGTTCAAGTTCCTCCCAAGGTGTGCATTTCTCATAATATGAGTGAAATCATATGCACATATCCAATGACGAACTTGGAGGAAATCAACTATATTTAGGATCAATATGGCTAAAGGATAACAAGGTGTGAAGAAACTTCAATGGATTGAAGCAAGCAATCAAAAGATCCAAATAATCAAGTGGACAAGTAGTTCTCTAAATGACATAAGGAAGCCCCCCAAGGTTTGTGAATAAATAGTTGTTTCATTTGAATACAATATGCACAAACATGGAATCTCACTCCCTTATATCATTTTAGAACAAACCAAGATACAATGAGTAGAGATATAAATCAATACACTTGTCAAGACAAGATTAAGTCAAAAGAAACCAAATATGAGATATGAGTGCATGAAGATGCAATGAAAGT